>KE505313.1:109220-119798 GCA_000441515.1 Elaeis oleifera | reverse complement strand
AGGATAGATCTTATTAACTATTGTGTTCAATCCCTTGGAGCACCTGACGTCAGTGAAGAGTACCTGCAAAAGAAGTCCACACTGACCAGAGTTATGTTCGACGGAGATCTTTCGATGTTTAAATCAGTAGAAAGTGGTCGAACAGGAAGTAGTATATCAAAATTGATAGAGTATCAGTCCAAAAGTATCTTATTCCTTGTTTATTCCCTTACCTCTCCTTTATAGATGACTCAGGTATAATCGTCGAGCATGTGGTCCCATTTTTTATGACAAGGGATAGTTATGCCAATTATCGGGCCATATTCATAAAGTTAGTAGGCAATTTATACCCACTAACGATCATGGTATGTAGTTATTATCTACGATTGTAGTATCGTGATTATATATTTGGCAATCGACCATTTAACAGTCAATCATTTGACAGTCGGCAGTTAATTGTTTGACAGTCAGTCATTATGATACTGGTTTGATCATGAAGATGGTCAGTCGGTCATGAAGATGGTCAATCGGTTATGCCATGAAGATGGTCAGTCGGTCATGATAAAAGATGGTCAGTCGGTCATAAAGATGGTCAGTCCACTATGACATAAAGATGGTCAGTCGGCTATAATATGAAGATGGTCAGTCGGCCATGAAGATATTGCTTCAGTCATGATGACACAAGTTCAGTCATAATGACTTTGCTTTGGTCAGATGACTCTGGTTCGACCATAATGACTCTATTTCGACTAGATGACTCTCATGAAAGCTGAATTCTGAAAGTTTATTCTCTTCCAAAGCTTTCCTTCTTGGGATCTCTTGGCTCTTCTTATATAGATATGGAACAAAGGATCAATCTTGAATATGGGAGCCGACGTAGAATCGGAGGGAGCAAATCTGATTGTCCCAACAGTTGCCCCTCACTCTCAAGTTTAAGATGGCTTGACGTATTGGACGATGGGAGTCGGCGTACCTTCTTTCGTGACTTTGAGTTTCGATTCTGTGGTCATTTTAGTTGATAATGTAAAAAATTTTTTTTTTTATTATCGGACCTTAGTCTGATTTTATTGCCTTCAGTTCGTAGTGAAAAAATTTTTTCTTTGTGTTGTCTCTTTGATGTGATTATCATTCGTCATAGATAACTATTAAATATTTCTGACTAACCGAAGTTAAGTTGGCAAATTCTTTCGATCGATCATAGTCGAGTCGGCATATTGTTCTATCCAACCATAGTTTAGTCGGCATATTATTTCATTCGATCAAAGTTGAGTCGGCATGTTGTTCTGTCCGATCGAAGTCAAGTCGGTATATTATTCCGTCTGACTATAGTCAAGTCGGTATGTTGTTCCGTTCGACTGAAATTGAGTCAGCATATTGTTCCATCCGACCGTAGTCGAGTCGGCATATTAGTCTTCTTGGGACTCATTTCGATCTCGAGATCGATATTTTTCTGCTTTGGCCCTTCAGGACTTAAGCCGGAGCTTGTATTTATCATCGAATTATCTTTGAGTTAGAGCTCATATTTTTCGTCAAATCATCTTGAGCCGGAGCTCATTATATCATATTTCAATTGAAAGTATATTGCAAATTGAACATATCGTTCGAATATATTATGCCTTAAGGATAACTTTACTGAAGATACAGTCATAGATTGTTGGCATTTCATGTTTGAAGAACAATTATTCCACCGTAGAAGAATATTATTGTAGATTGTTCGTTGATCCGAAACATGATCGTAAGTCATTCCATTATAGAGGAGTATAGTCATTATTTGGAGAAACTTTTTGAATCATCAATGTGGATTGATTCATTATTTGGAAAGAGCTTTCCGTATCATCGATCACGATCGATTCATCATTTGGAGAAGCTTTCCGAATCGTCGATCACGATCGATTCATCATTTAGAGAAGCTTTCAAAATCATCGATCATGATCGATTCATCGTTTGGAGAAGCTTTCAAAATTATCGATCATGATCGATTCGTTGTTTGAAGAAGCTTTCTAAATGTATATCGTCATTTCTTCTTATCAGCTTTGTAGGGGGGAATAGGTGGCGATCGATGCATTGAGAGTGATGGACTGAGTGATGTGGCCAATCTCTCCGATGAGACTGTCTTCGAGATTATACCATCATCGATTATTAGCTGTGTCAAAATGAGGTAGCCAATAATTGGCGGTGCAGTTTGAAGGAGCGATCAAGGATGGTGGGGCTCCCTTGATTGTTACTGTGGAGCATGGGGCTCTATGTTCTTGCTCAGACAGCATCTTCCCATGAGAAGATCGTCAGCCATTATTGATAGATGTCTTCTGGATTTTTCTCTTACCATTGCTCTTTTAGGATTTGTTTGCCTCTCTATCTGACGTGTCAATCTGTTGTGGCCAATCTCCTGGAGCGTCTGACGTCGGTGAAGAGTATCTGCAAAAGAAATCCACACTGACCAAAGTTATATCCGATGGAGATTCTTCAATGCTTAAGTCAGTGAAGAGTGGTCGAACATGAAGTAAAATATCAAAATTGACAAAGTATTAGCCCAGAAGTGTCTTACCCCTTGTCTGTTCCCTTATCTTCCCTTTATAAGTGACTTGGGTGTAACCGTCGAGCATGTAGTTCCATTTTGTATGACACTAAGGGATAGTTACTTTGATTATCAGGCCATAATCGTGGAGTTAGTGGGTAATTTATATCTACTAGCGATCGTGGCATGTAGTTATTATCCACTATTGTAGTATCATGATTATATATTTGGCAATCGACCATTTGACGATCAGCCATTTGACAGTCGGTTGTTTGACAGGCAGCCATTATGATACTAGTTTAATCATGAAGACGGTCAGTCAGCCGTGAAGATGGTCAATCGATCATGACATTAAGATGGTCAATCGGCCATGATATGAAGATGATTAGTCGGCTATGATGTGAAATGATCAGTTGGTCACGAAGATGGTCAGTCGGTCATGACATGAAAATGGTCAATCGACAATGAAGATGGTCAGTCAGCTATGACAGATGGTCAGCGACCATGAAGATATTGCTTCAGCCATGATGACTCAAGTTCAACCATGATGATTCTGCTTTAGCTAGATGACTCTGGTTTGGCCATAATAACTCTGTTTCGGCCAGATGACTCTCATGAGAGCTGAATTCTGAAAATTTTTTCTCTTCCAGAGCCTCCCCTCTTGGGATCTCTTGGCTCTTCTTATATAGGTAGGGAACAAAGGACCGATCTCGAATATGGGAGCCGATGTAGAATCGGAGGGAGCAAATCCGATTGTCCCAACAGTAACTTATCCAGAAAGCTGGTAATGCAAAAGATCATAGATAAAAAATTTCAAGCCATTTTCTAATATATAAAAGAACATAGATAAATTATTTTTTTATCTAAATATTGTTAAGAAAATACTTATTCAAAAATATAAATTTTTAGATAATTTTTTTATCCTCAAAAGAACGAACTTAGGACCTATTATTTGTAAGTAAATATCATGAAAAAGTTAGTCAACTTTTTCATTGGCTAATTTATCCATGTTCTCACATTTTTCAAGATAAAAAAATTACTTTCCTATAGATAGCATTTAGCAATGAAATAAAAAAATCTTATCCACTTAGGGGTGGCTAAATTATTTTTTATAACTAGTAAATAGATATTTAATTTTATTTCTAAGATATCCCACTCTCATTTTCAAAGCCTCGAGCACTTAATGCCTAATAACTCAGTTGTCACTTGTCCACCTTCTTCAAACCTAAAAAGCATAAAGAATATTATAACAAATATGGATAAATTTTAGTAACTTATCCAGAAAAATAGTAATGCAAAAAATATGGATAACAGATTATGAAGCCACTTTCTCATATATATAAAAAAATATGCATAAATTATTTTCTATCTAATTTTGTCTGAAAATATTTATCTAAATAAATATAAATTTTTAGATAAATTTTTATCCATAAAGAATAGACTATTAAGGTAAGAATATCACCGATATGTTCCTAATCTTAACACAATTATCTGGCCACCAAGTAGCCCCCAAGCTCAAATTACAAACCCATGTCACTGACCTTAGCAGTTATTTAGCTGGGGCTCTTTATTTATAAAGATAATGTATTGATAACAATGTATTAATAAAGATAATATATGCTTGTCTTGATAAGGATTTTGGTTTGTGTCAACGATTTTAACATAAGCAGTTGGACAATGAAAGTGACAAAGGATGGTCCAACCTTCCAGAGCATGGATGCTTGTAGTGTACAGTCTGTGCTCTAGAGTGTTGTAGATTCTTGAATAACCGTCATTAGGAGATAGACATCCATCAAATGAAATGATCCAATGGTTATCTAGAATTCCTAGTACTCCATGGTGCATCCATGCATGCGCCACAAAGGATTTCAATGGAACTTCCAGAACTGATCTCAATTAGAGCACCTAACAATGCATTCCAACATTCAATTCGAAGCCACGTGGTACTCGATTATGGCATCCGTAGTGTTCCTGGCACTGAGCAGCTAATCCCTTTCGACGCATGCATGCAGGAGTGCAGGTTGAACCTTTGCGACCCCCGGGATGCTCAATTTTCAAGCACCTCCAAGTGAAACCAAAGAAAGCAATTCATGGGATACTGTGGATGGCTAATTTTCATGCCATCAAATTTGCATCAAAAAGATTTTCATGGCATCAAAAGCAAAGTTTAACATGCATCTCTTCAATCCAATCTCTGAAGATTAAGAACAAAAATCATATGTGGCAGATAATATAAAATATCATATGAGATGGATTTTATAATTTATCATATTTTTTTTAATATCAATATTAAAGAATAAATATAAAGTTAAAATTCTTCTACTAAAGAGTCGCTGATCTCATAACTAAAATAAAAAATATGATATTTTTTCCTTATTTTCATAATATGTATGTTACTAATAGATACTATATGATCAAATGATCCATACTAAATAAATCAATAATCAAACAAATCAATGCACACCTCTAAATAAATCAATATATAGTTTTTTGAACATAGAGTTCATCAATATATAATACATTGCTAGATGATACATAACTAGCAAATTAATCATCTAACAATCTAATATATATCTCCAAATAAATTGATACATAGTTTTTGAGAATATTATATTCATCAACACCTACTACATAGTATGGTGATATAAACTTATCGATTTTCTGATATATAAGATAAACTCTTTTGATATATACCTAGCAGTGATCCAATATACATCTTTAGATAAATCGATATATAATTTTTAGAGCATGGAGTTCAATAATATATATTGCGGTCAAGAACTCATATAGCTCGGCATATGAGTTATTGTCTGTTTTGGCTTTTGACTGCCTTGGGCCCTTGGGTCTCTAGCCATCTTGGACCTCATGGTTTTATCCCTTAAAAGGTGCCTTACATAGAAAGGATACGGAGCTTCTCAGAGAGAGCCCGAGTCAGGTCGCGATGCTCCAGAGATGCGCGTGGGAGCTAGAGTGGTCTTTCTCACTCTGGAGAAAGGATCCCCTCTTATATAAATCAGAGTTTTTCTTAACTCACAACTAATGATGCCTTCCTTTCTACATCACAATATAGCCCCCTCAATCAGGAGAAAATCTGTTCCCATAGATTGGTGTACAGACAGGAGGAGCCCCATAATCCATGAAGAGTGGTGTCCTCCTTCTAGCGCCACTGTTGCGGTCAAAAACTTATAGCTCGGCATGTAAAATATTGTCCGCTTTAGCCTTTAACTGTCTTGGGCCCTTAGGCCTCTAGCTGTCTTGGGCCTCATAGTTTACCCCTTAAAATATATCTCATATGGGAAGGATGGTCCTCTCTTATATAAGCCAGAGTTCTTCTTGACTTACAATCAATGTGGAACTAAAGATGCCCTCCTTTTCACGTCACAATAATATATAATATAGGGCAAGGTGATACATACTTAGTGATTAGTCATCTAGTAATCCAATATACATCTCCAAATAAATTGATACATAATTTTTAGAATATTACATTGTATAGTGATGCACATTCATTGACCTTTTGATACATATTACATTCTTTAATATATATTTAGCAATGATCTAATACACACCTCTAAATAAATTAATATACAATTTACGGATATGCTTTTTATCTAGAGATATGGATAGAATCACTACTGGATGTGTATCAAAAAAACTTATAGTATGTATTAATAAATTAATGAGTGTATATCACTAGGCTATGTGTGTATACTAGTAAATATAATATTTCAAAAACTATGCATCAATTTACTTAGAGACATGTATTGAATTGTTAGATAAATAATTTACCATTATGTCTCATCTAGCAATGTATTATATATTGATAAATTCTATATTCCAAAAACTATATAATGATTTATCTAGAGATGTGTATTGATTTGTTTAATGATTGATTTATTTAGTATGTATCATATAACTATATAATATATATTGAAAATATAAAAAATAAAATATCATTTTTTTTAAAATTATAGGACTAGTAACTCTATTCATAGAAAAGTCTTTAATTTTAGATTTATTCTTTAAGATTAATATTAAAATATGACAAACTATGAAGTCCGCCCACATGATATTATATTCACCAATACCTACTACATAGTATGGTGATATAAACTTATAGACTTTCTGATATATAAGATAAACTCTTTTGATATATACCTAGCAGTGATCCAATATACATCTTTAGATAAATCGATACATAATTTTTAGAGCATGGAGTTCAATAATATATATTGCGGTCAAGGACTCATATAGCTCGGCATGTGAATTATTGTCTGTTTTGGCTTTTGACTGCCTTGGGCCCTTGGGTCTCTAGCCATCTTGGACCTCATGGTTTTATCCCTTAAAAGGTACCTTATATAGAAAAATATGGAGCTTCTCAGAGAGAGCCCGGGTCAGGTCGCATTGCTCCAGAGATGCGCGTGGGAGCTAAAGTGGTCTTTCTCACTCTGGAGAAAGGGTCCCCTCCTATATAAACCAGAGTTTTTTTTAATTCACAACTAATGATGCCTTCCTTTCTACATCATAATATAGCCCCCTCAATAAGGAGAAAATCTGTTCCCATAGATTGGTGTACAGACAGGAGGAGCCCCATAGTCCATGGAGGGTGGTGCCCTCCTTCTAGCACCACTGTTGTGGTTAAGAACTCATAGCTCGGTATGTAAGATATTGTCCGCTTTAGCCTTTAAGATATTATCCGCTTTAGCCTTTGACTGTCTTGGGCCCTTAGGCCTTTAACTGTCTTGGACCTCATAGTTTTACCTCTTAAAATATGCCTCATATGGGAAGGATGGTCCTCTCCTATATAAGCCAGAGTTCTCCTTGACTCACAATCAATGTGAGACTAAAGATGCCCTCCTTTCCACACCACAATAATATATAATATAGGGCAAGGTGATACATACTTAGTGATTAGTCATCTAGTAACCCAATATACATCTCCAAATAAATTGATACATAATTTTCAGAATATTACATTGTATAGTGATGCACACTCATTGACCTTTTGATACATATTACATTCTTTAATATATATTTAGCAACGATCTAATACACACCTCTAAATAAATTAATATACAATTTATAGGATATGCTTTTTATCTAGAGATATGGATAGAATCACTACTGGATGTGTATCAAAAAATTTATAGTATGTATCAATAAATTAATGAGTGTATATCATTAGGCTATGTGTGTATACTAGTAAACATAATATTTCAGAAACTATGCATCAATTTACTTAGAGACATGTATTGAATTGTTAGATAAATAATTTACCATTATGTCTCATCTAGCAATGTATTATATATTGATAAACTCTATATTTCAAAACTATATATTGATTTATCTAGAGATGTGTATTGATTTATTTAATGATTGATTTATTTAGTATGTATCATATAACTATATAATATATATTGAAATATAAAAAATAAAATATCATTTTTAAAAATTATAGGACTAGTAATTCTATTTATAGAAAAGTCTTTAATTTTAGACTTATTCTTTAAGGTTGATATTAAAATATGACAAACTATGAAGTCCGCCCCACATGATATTCTATAATATCCGACTCATATGTTTTTTGTCCCAAGAACAAGTTGAAAAAATTGAACGCTGCTATCATCCATACCGTTGACCGGAAATTACTAAAACTAGTCAAACCATTTGCAATCACAAAAACTTGCACGTATGTCTCAAATATGTGGAACCATTATTCAGTACTCGCTTTCCTGAAACTATTTTTACCATGATCTATCATAAATTAATGGGAAAATATGCTATTATTTGGGTTTTACTAGAAAGCCAGCTCTTCATGCATACACTCGGTTCTCGATTCCAGAAAATTAACATTATTTGCGAGTGACCGAGAGCAATCAGGGCTAAATCCTTCATTTATGGCCTTTTCATGCATCTGCTTGTCAACGCCAAAACGCTCTGCAAATTATCACCTGTCGTGCCCTGCGTTCAAGTTCTTTATCATCAAAAGAAACAAGCCAAAATGTCGTCTGCCGTTCTCGCTAGCTTTGGTAATCCCGAATTCTATGGACACATATTTATCTAGACCCATTTGAAGCGTACCTTTTGATAACTACATCCACAGCACATCATTCTTTCAGGCATTCCATCGAACCTATACCAATCATCGCATAAAAGTCCAAACGTGGAGAAAAACACTGCTCAACGGCCTGTGGCATCGGAAAGAGGTCGGGGAACTCGATCAGCATAGGTTAAGGTGGGTCGGGGGCTCGGCGGAGCAGAGCAGGAGAAGGAGGATTTCCCCGTGACGAGTCCCGGTGTGGCGTCTCGTCGAACAGGTGGCGGGCGGCGAGGAACAGCGCTTGGATAAGAGTGTGGGGTCCGCAATCCAAGTGACCCGCTGGTTCAAGCTTTCGACTCGTCTACAATTGAAGGCGACGGTAAAGTAAAGTTTGGCGGATGAAGCGCAGGTTACGTAACCAAGCAATGAGTTGGCTCATACTTTGAGTTTACGATAAGTGGATCTCCACTCTCCATTATCAAATCCAAGGGCCTACCTTGAATCCAACTCAACCTTTGAGCATGTCAAGGTCGGGCCAGGCAGGCCTAAGTGCGTGAAAAGACTAAGATTGCATTTGATAGCCGGTAATTTATCCATATTACTAATAATTTAATGTGATAATCTGGATTACTGCACTTGATATGCTTTTTGGATGGTAATCCAGATTGCCTTGGCAATCCAAATTGCCTCATGGGAGGTAATCTGGATTATTTTAGAGAGGGATGGCTATTTAGATTACCAATTTTTTTGATAATATTGTAATAAAAATTTTGGACAAAATGATCCCTCGAAAAAATCACACAAAACCAATTGCTCAACCCTCCCCTCTCTCTCCACCCCCCTCCGCATGCGCCTCCAACTCGCGGCTCCTCCATTTCCCTTTGCCCATGGCTTCTCTGCCCTTGTCCCACACCACCCCCTAATGCCTGCTGTTCCTCAGACCCTCAATCTGCCACTTCTCCGTGCCTCCTCCATATCCATCCCCACTACCTTGATGGCTCCCACCTCTCCAGTGCCTGCTATTCCTCAGACCCTCAATCTGTCATTTCTCCGTGCCACCACCACATCCATATCGCTTCTATTGCTTCTCACGAGAAAAAAGAAGAGCATCAAGATAAAATTATTGGGGTATTTTGAAATTTGATTTCACATTATCAATAATCTAATAGTTATATCAAACATAGCAATCAAAATTTTAATAATTTACTGTAATATTACCTGTATGTGCTAAACACAGTAATTAATATTACTGATAATTTAATAGTGGTAATTTATGCTGAAGATAATTCATATTATCTTCTAAGATTATTGGGCGATGCACCAAACGCAACCTAAGGGAGAATTAGGCTGTAGGTGAAGCCCAAAATGTGGGTTTTGGATAAATTGTGGGTGGGTGAGTGTTTTGAGGGACCGTACCAGATTAAGCCAAGGGGGCAGAATTTGGTAGGCTTTGAGCCAATTTAACAAGTTGCAGCTATTGCTCAGCATTTCTAAGAAATTCTCGACTTGATGTTTTACAATGCCAAGTATGTTTGGGGACCAAGCATGAGACCTAAAACAAGAACTTGCTTCCATATATTACAAGAAAATTGGCGACGACACTGTTTTGTTTTATTTCTGTTTTCCCTTTCCTCTCTTTATTCTATTCAATTTTGCTGATGCCTATTACTCTATTACGTTGTTTGCGTGACTTGTAATCCTCTTTCTCTGTAAATATCTATTTTTTAATAAGATTATGGGTGGTCTTTGCCTCCCCTTCAATTAAAAAAAACATAGAGAGAACTGGTGCTTCATCGCGTCGCCATGTGGCCTCACAAATATCTTATCCCGGTTTTTTTTTGGTAACAGGAGCCAAATGGCCACAACATTAATTAATATTAAGATAGAAGAACACAAATTACAAAACCTGGGACTCCCAGGACAAGTTCATCAAAGAAACAAAGACATAAGTTTAAAATAGAAGGTGTTGCGGCCAATCCCTCGTCGATCACGCCTGGTCGCCGGGAGCGAGCACCTGCACGGAAAGCCCATACGGACCGGAGGT
>KE505313.1:69315-86747 GCA_000441515.1 Elaeis oleifera | reverse complement strand
GTACAGCAGATATATATATATATATATATATATATATATATATAAATAGACGGTCACATCAATCTGATGCAAGAGCAGTTTAAAAAGTCAAAATACATAAAATTCTGCAAGACCTGATGACAATCATCATCTGACCTTTACAGTCAATCGTCGGAGTGCTCAACAACAAAGGCCGCCACCCAATCTGCCGCAGTGTTTGCTTTCCGATAGACATATCGGGCTCGCATTGCAACAGCTTAACGAAGGGAGAACCAGACATTCCGAATAAGCGGATGAACCTCGAGCAGCATGGTGCCTCCCTAAATTCAAAAATAACAGCAGCAGAGGCATCCTCCAAAAAGATCCTCTCCGTATGAAGCTGCTGTCTGGCAAAGATGACATCCGTCCAAACTGTATGAAGCTCCGCCACCGGAATTGAAGGCTTAAAAAGATGAGATCCACTAGTACCAAAAGTCTTCCGTCAGAGCTGCGGATGACAAAATCCGCACCACCCCTCCCATCTCTAACACTACTATCAAAGTTAACCTTAACAAACCCCGAGGGTGGCCTACCGCAGGCTCTGACTTTATGAGGGGTTTGGATATAAATTTTGACCTAGACTTTACTTATTAATAATTGGTTCAGGTTCTAGTCCAAATAAGAGAGAATTCATAAGGTCAATCAGGTCTAGTGGCCCTGTTGTTTCACCCGTCCCACACTGTGTCAGGTCAACTAGTAGTTAGGCCTGATTTTGGTCCTAGGAAGTGTCACTAAACAAGCCACTAATGACATAACTTCAATCTATAATTGTAAAGTTTAAAGAAAATGCGGAGGATATAAGTGAGAAAACAACTATATCTTTCCATTCTACAATTTAATTTTCATTAACTAATACCTTTCATATGATATTTCTGTCCAGCTTCCCTCTCCCTATTAGTGGCTTGTCATGTGCTTTCTTCTACCATCGGCTGATCCTACCTCCCACCTTTTCTTTCATTTTTAGTATTTTATATGTCTCACTGTAACACTGTTAACAAGATTTTACAGGCCCAACAAGAATTCGATTCTACACTTTTTCCTGTTAACTAGAATCCTGAAGTGCTCTGCATGTGAGGAAGAAACGCTGATATAAAACCATGATTTTGAGGGAGACCACATTTGCACACATTTCCTTTTTTTCCGCCAGCTTTTGGAGTTGAGGCCGCCAACCAACGCGCTCGTTTTCTCCCCAATTCCACTCTTTTGGAGTAAATGCTTCATGTGGCTTTGTTGGAAAATAAACTGAATACAGGAGAAGTTCTTGGCAAAAGCTAAGATAGAACTTAGATGGCTGTGTGATCTGCAATAATGCATCATAAATCCATGGATCGCCACTTCTCTAGCTGCGACCTTTTTCCAAACATTTGGAAACAATCTGCTCTGCCCTTCGGGTTCTTCGTCCTCAATCATCTTTCAAGTTCCTATATTACGATTGGATTCTTAAGAATATCCGGAAAAATCTCAGCCTATTGTCCGAATGCTCATGACTGCATTTGTGTGGTCTTGCTGGAAAGAGTGCAATGCTCATTTGTTCTTGCACAACTGCTCTTCCATGGTTTTTATTACCTCAAATGCTTTAAGAAGATGCTTGGTTCATGATCGGAATCGGAATCAACATTGAAACGAGAATCAAAATAGCTTAGAATCAGAATCGGAATCGGAATGGTCAAATCCCACAAAGCGCTTGATTCATGATCGGAATTGGAATAAAATTTAAATCTATAAAAGAGAGTAGAAATTGAGTTCTATATAAATTGAGCCATTCCCATTCCATCCCAAAATCGGAATTGGAATGGTACTCCTCCCAACCAAACGATTAGAATGGGAATCACCCATTCTCCTTCCAATTTCAGAGTCCATGCTTTGTAAGCAAACAGCAATGCTAGAGTTTGAAAAAATTTGGACAGTAGTAAGAGGAATACACAGAGACCTGAAGTAACTAATTTTCTAACTTCATTTCCCACCTCTCCACACTCCAAAGACTTTTGATGTAAGCTGTTTCTACTTCCTTCAGCTTATTTCATACTCAGGAGGCTCTGTTTGGTAAAGCAGAGCTATGTTTTTTTTGGCAATGCAGGGTTCTGTCTTTTGGAGGCCTGCCAGAATTATGTAACAACTTTATGTCTTGTAACCTTTCTGATCATTAATAATTATGTGGTGGCTGGTTTCAGCCTCCACTACCATTAAAAAAAAATCCTACAGTTTTTGGTTATTATTTTTTTTTGAGTACATCTAGAAAGGTTTCATTTAACATAGATCTCATACTTTACTTATTGATCAATTTAGTTATATTTATTAAATTGGATCAATTATAGTTATCCATCTAAATTAGTTCTGACTTCACTAAATCTTTTATAATTTGAAAATAGCACTTAATCCATCTGGGATTAGATCTATTCAGTCTTGCTCCGTTGCCCACCTACATTGTAAAATAGATTCGAGGATTTTTTTTTCACCATGATTTTATTGTCCCGTTCTTTCCCAAAAATGCTCGGTTGTCCAAATCAAAGATTTTTCCAAATTTACCTATAGTGTGGTCCATACTTGATAAGTAGACATATGGCGAATGAAAATTGTGTTACAAGTCTTTAGGCTACTCAAATTTATCGTGAAGGGAATCAGATGGCTGATTAGTTAGCTACGGGTCCCGTTACAACCGGTTATAAGCGAGTTTGGTCTGTTTCTTGTTTCTATTTGTGTTTTTATGTCAGGCACATGCCTCCTTTGTGACAACCAAATAGTTAGACATGGGTGCATGTTCTCTTTATTGGTATTCGGCTATTAGATTTATTTGTCATGCATGTATTGTATTTGCATCAATGCGGTACAAGGCATCACGTTGGTATATATGCATTAACGGTAATATATGGCTCGCACTACATGTGCCAATGAATGAAGGTTTGGCAGTTGCAATAAACGGTAAGGACCTCTAATGACGGGTTGGCAGCAAGTTAAGCATGATCTTATCCTCCTATCCTGGATCATCGTAGGTGAAACCTCACGGTCAGGCTCGTGACTCCAAAAAAATGTTTAACCCGATTAATGCTTGGTGAAATTGTTAACCACAGTTCGGAGCTCGTTACGTTCGATGAGAGCCTTGGATCCCAAAAAAAAAAAATGGGGGCCCACAATTCCCACCAACAAATATTCGCCATGTCCTCAGCAACACTGATTGCTGGCGGTGGCCAGATTATAAAGTATTTAAACAACAATATTACACATCAAGCAAGGCTTCAGGAGTTCGAAAGGAATATTTTCAGGTCATGTAAGTTGAATTTTCAACGAACACCTAATATTCTTTCTTTTCTGAGCAAAAACAAACACCTCGTATCCTTTTGCACGCCAAAGAGCGGAGAAATTGCATGTGTGATAGCCTGGTTTATTAAACCAGCCCGTCACAATGTTAGCCGACAACTCCCATCCAAAAAAAAAAAAACGGTTTGAAGAAGACTCCAATGAGTCCGAAAAAAGATGGACTCCTGGGGCTACCAAAATCTTAGGAAGTCTCCTGTAAAAGGTTTCCCCTCCCCTCCATGGTCCTTGATTGATGAACACTGGACCCCCCCCCCCCCTCTCTTTCTCCTGTTTAAGGTCTTAGCACGAAGTTTTTCTATCAGTTGGAATTTGAAGCCGAAGAGTTCACTAAAAATCGATTTAAGTTCTTAGCACGAAGTTTTTGTATCAGTTGGAATTTGAAGCCAAAGAGTTCACTAAAAATCGCGGTAAATCTCCAACCTTCCTTCCTTTTCACTTTCACTTCTTCTATGGCCTTAGGCACTCCCACTAGCCATGGGACTCATCGAAATCGCACCAAATTTTCATCGTGAATGCCTTCTTCTATTTTTGGTTTTTTTTTCTCTCTTTTCTGGCCAACGACTGAAAAGATCAAGAAAAAGAGACAAATTTCCTATTTTTCGTCCTTCCTATATTTCCCCATCAATTAGGCATCACCGTTGGTCCGTTAGTTGTCCACCACCACCTACTACCGACCCAACCTTCACGCTCACCACCTGGACCTTTGGTCATCACCATGGACCAACCAACCCATCTTTTCCTATTCGGCCAAAGAAAGGAAGAAGAAAGAATAAAGAAGAAGAAAAGAAGAAGGAAAAAAAAGAAAAAGGAGAGACCAGCTCTCTTTCTCTCTCTTGTATCTCTCTCTATTTCTCTCTCTAAGATAACCTATGAATCTCCTATTTTGGAGTTTTTTCTTCTATTTCTATCTAGCCACGGCCAGCTGCCGATAGTGCACGCATCCTAGTATGACCCTTGATGATCCTGATCTTGGATTCCTCTTCTAGAAGAGACGAAGACTCTTTCTTTCTCTCTTTCTTATTCTCTCTCTCTTCACTTATTTTTCTCTCTAAAATACTTATGGACCCCATATTCAGTCATGCCTTCCTATTCCAAGGACCCGTGTTGATCCCAATAAGAAGATCCTGAACTGCTTTGGTAATCGAGTGGTCTATTGGACTGATCATCCAATCAATAACCTCCTTTATGATTATTTAATTAAATTAATTAAAAATTGATTATAATTTAATATTTAAATATAATTAGCTGATTCCTCTAATGAAGTCGAAAGATCTAGGATGGATGAGGTAAGTGGATCTTATATTTTTATTTATTTTAAAATTATCATATTTTCTATACATATGATCTATTACTAATAAATCATATCTTTATAAAATAAGGACAAGTACATGAGATATGAAAAAATATATTTTATTATGATAAATGATCCCATGAATATATGAAAGTAGCATATTTATGAAGCATAAATTTTATTATTTTTTATCTACTATATATATTAAGAAAAAGATATAAAAATTTCAAAAGCTCTCAAACAGCTATAAACAAATCTCTAAAATTAGGAAGGTCAACATCCGAAGTTAACATCTATCAGAAATATGACCTCGTCAATGGGGACAAAGTTGACATATGAAACAAAAAATTTGTCGATTAAGAAATATGGCCAAAGTGACCACAGCATAAATATATGTGAGTAAGATTTTGAAATATGATATGAACACATGATCAAAATGACTTATGAATCATCATATTTATAAATATTTATGATTTATGTATGCATGACTGATTGTATGATTTATTTATTATATACTTATAAATATTTATTTTATATTATCTATTATTTTCTTAATAATACATTATCATTGAAAAATTTATACTTGATCCAGTAAGAAAGCATAGGTTTACTTAGTAAGATGGTGTAGCTCATACCTTTTATTTTCTTGTTCTTTTACAGCAGAATAAAGTTAGGATCGATGGATGATCTAGGCTTATAGGTCTGACTTTAAAATTTATAGCTAGATTTAGTTATTAGATGATTATGGATTTGTAGTCAATTGTTATGAATTGTAAGATATAAATTTAGTATTTGATTTGGGATTTAGATTATCTAAATCGATCTTGATTTATTACTTGATGAATGATGAAATTGAATCTTTATTATAATTTATTTGTGATAGATTTTAGTTGATTATGATTGATTGGCTTCATATAATCGAAGATTGTACCTCTCGATAATATGGCCACGTTATGTCTCAAATTTGAAATGCGACAGCATGAATGACACCTAATACCCTTTCACATGAAGGAGAAGAATTCCATATTAAAGACTAACAGAATTCTGAAAAGTTCCCAAAGCTCTTTACTTATAAATCTTTTGTCAATTCAAAGCAGAATCATCAACGATGCATATGGCTTGCACCATAGAATATTGTGTGATGATCGATGACTGCTATCTGAGGATGAATGGTTGTCAAACAAATTAAACAGCATTATGTGCCATATACAGTTCGTAGCTATCAAATAACTGTTCATTTTCTGATGGCGGCCATCAAGTGCAACGTAGCATTCTATGGTGCAAATCGCACACTGCAAGGGATCCGGTCATCGGTGTTCAACTTCTCCATATTTATTTCCTCTTCAAATCCACAAAAATTATGCTCCTACTTCTCTATAAACCTCATACATATATGTGGCTCACCGTGCTTCGAGTGAAACAAGAGAACGAGTCGTACCCTACATCCACGGGGGCACCTCTCTACGGTCGGGCAGCTGAAGAGTGCAATTCAACAGCAATTGGAGGTGCCGGATGACACTCATGAGATCCTTGTCTATGCGCATACCTTGCTGAAGGATGACCACAAGACTCTTCACCAGCGTGGACTTGAAGACCTGCCGACCATCATACTGCATGAGAAAGGTTCCTACGAATCCTTGGACAACGCTTCTAGATGGAACAATCTTATCTACTGCTGCTCCTTGGGCAACCTTCATACCGTCCACGATCTCAAGAAGATGTTTGAGAGGGAAGGCTATGGCCCGCCTCCCCGTCGCCAACACCTCTGGACGTTGAGGACTTGGATGGAGGATAACGATCGATTAAGAGATAGAACATGCAATCAGTCCACAGGTGGAAGTTGAGGTGGTCGAGATCGATCAACCCTAGGGTACTTGGACCCCTTGGTGTCTTTATCTGTTGAAGTCATCATCCATGACCATGAATCTGGCCATCACGTCGAGACAGGTGATACACTCCATACCCGGTATGAGGCCAAGTGAAGAAGGAAATGATGGGACGGCTAGAGGAGCCGGCCCACATGCAGTTGGTACTTCACGTACTTATCCGCTTCCAGAGGATCAGATAATTGGTTATGTAATGATAGATTACGAGATTAATGATGGAGATCATCTTCAGCTCTCAATTCACCATTGGTCATGATTTCCTAGTTAATTTCTTCTCTGCAGTAAGTTCTAATTGTAGTAGTTTCCTCTATCCTCTTCGTGGCTTCCTTTTTTTCCGGTAGGTTCTGATTATAGTAGTTCCCTTTCTGCAGCAATTTTTATTGCGCCAGTTGTTTACATGACACGTAGTGGGTGTTATCTTGTGGCAGAAATATGCTTTATATTAGGTGCAGCTGTTATTATGACTTTTGTTTGCTAGCTCTAGTGGCTTGTACGTGCTTGCTGGAAAGATGCTCGGTCGTGGCTGTTGGAAAGATGCTTCCGTATGAGCTGTAGTCGTTGTCGTGATTTGTGTATGCGAATGTTTAGACTTCCAAAAAGATGCTGCTGTATGAATATTAAATCAGTCGTTGTTGATTGTTTAATTGGCAATAGGTGCTAGTTCTTGAAGATGGCGATGGCTGATATCGACTTGTATCAAGCCCACCCTTGCTTGCTGTTCGTCAACTATTCCCGCAATGACATGGACCATACTTCAACCTTTTTTTTTTAATTATAATTTTATTTTAGAAGAAAAAAAAGAAACAGCAGATCTAGCCCAACCACATAGACATACTGGTTGAGAAATTTTTTATGCACCACGTGCAATACAATAAAAATGACATGAAATGCACCATCCAATCATGTTAGAGTATATGATCATTACTTTCTACTACATATTTAATAACGTATTTAATATTTACAGTCTATTTTTTCATTTAAAATTTTGAACGATAAAAATATTTTTTTAAAAAAACTTATGACATCTTGTGTGAATATTATGACATTCTGTATTGAAATCATGATTTCCTGTACAAGATGTCATAATTTTTCATAGAATATCATAATTTTGATAGAGATATTTTCGTTACATAAAATTTTATAATTTTAATGACAAAATATTCTTCCTTTTTATGACATCCTGTAAAAAAATTATGACATTTTGTATTAGAAGTCATAATTTCAACACAGGATATTATAATATCAACACAGGATGTCATAATTTTTTAAAAATATTTTTAGCATTCAAAATTTCAAATGAAAAAATGAAACTACGGGTATTAAATATGCATTGAAAAATGGTTATTACGTGGCCAATCGGATGAAGTGGTGTACAGAGAATTTCGAGATTAGATCTGTGTGAGCTGGGTCACATGGGCCTCTAACCCATTTGGGTCTCTCCAAGCTAGTTCTGCACCAATCTTACGAGCTACTAGACTACCCGTTCGAGAACAACTGAAAGCCTCTGTTCGCTGAAGATTTACTTATGCATATAAAACTATGAAGGATGGAATGGATGAATCTAACTGAATCCAATGGTTATAAATGCCTGTTTGTGGAAATCTTGCTTTTATATAACTCATAAGGTGAAACATAATTTAATGCAAGAAAGCCAACTCTTATGAAGTAAAATCTCAAAGAGTGTGTAGAAAACACCAAAAGCGTGATCAAGCTTGACACTATCCCTACCATGCGTCATGTATCAAGTAAATTTCTCATGGCAGCTCATGCAGAAAAATATAATATAGAGAAATTCATCTTGAAGTACAGCACCATCTATCAAAAATAGTACAGCACCATAGTGCGTAAATCTTGGATGTTTTGACATTATTTTCAATATTCTGTCATGAATGGATGAGTTCTTAGAACCTCTTCAATGCCATGTATATATATTTCCCCCTTTCTTAGGGAACGTATATAATTGCTAATGCAAGTATATCATAAACAAGTTATGTGAGAGAAAAACGATTAAGCAACACATAAACATTCCAATTATCTAAAGAACCAGCAACTCTGCATATTCTCGATTGAAATTCACAGGTTTGATAGGTTCGGATCACTTACCAATCCTTTTTTGAGAAACATTTGCCAATGCATTGATTTTACAAACGTCCTGTGCGATGCACGTCCTTACATATATCACTAAAAATTAACCACTAGATGGAGGAACTGGATGGATATAACTAAATCTGATGGATATAGACGCCTGCTCGTGAAGACCTCCTTGGTACTCTTATATGGTGCAAGACAAAACCCATGCAAGAAACCAATTTATGATGCAGAAGTCTCAAATATTGGGGAAAAAAGAGACTAAAAAACTCCCAATACAACACATGTTGCTTGATCAATGGTAATATTGTCATCTCAGACGAGTAATGAATTAGCTTGAATTCTTTAGGGAAGGCATCAATCAAGAAGTCAAATATAAAGAAGTTCAATATTAAAGCATGGCAATACACTGCTCATACTCTAGACTTGCTTCAAATATTCTCTCCCATTCCCATACGTGCTGCCATGAACATCAAATAATCATCTTTTATCTTTATTTAATTATAGTGGCAGTTAAGGAGCTGCTGTGATGTTTTATCATCGAGTGACAACTCTTCATTTGAGTTGCGAAGTACCGGCTACCTTGTCATAAAGTATTTGATACCTTGCAGCACTCTTTAACCCTTGATCATCACGGATCTACTGCACAGGCAGGTGAACCGAGCAAAATCGATTTCAGGCTTGCCAGCCAAGAGAGAATTGATGCTTGATTTGAACGAAATATTGCTGAATCATTCCTCGAGGCACATTTCATTTATAATATACACCAAGAACGCCGATCCTATTGACGATACTCATGAAAATTAGGATAAAATTTCTACACTGAATCAAAACCACTCCATATCCTCCAATATTCACACAACTTGCTGTAGGTCTGAGAATCTCCATGGTTCCCTTTGATACTAATGGTCAAGCTGGATTTTTTTTATTATTATAATTTACAATTAAACCACTAGATGTTTCCAATTTACCTGAAATCCAAACAACTTCAATTCATGGTTATACTACTGACAAGCTAAGCCTGAAATGGAAATGAAGCAATGGGGTCTTACACAAGCCAAAGCAGTTCGATAGAGAAATTAGTTAATCAAAGTAGCATTCAATGGTCTTAAGCAACCGGAGGACACGATTCAGCATCCTGTGAGGTATCAACATCCGCAGGCGGCATGAATTGCCACATAGGGAATCCAGGGTAGCCAATGACAGGCATCATCAGCTTGTGTGCTGCTGTTTGTCCTTGTGGAGCAAAAGCCGCTGGAATTACAGGAGGGTGTGCTACAAAGCTTGGCCGAGCATTTAGGATCTTTATTTGCTGCTCCAGGTTCTCTTTCTCTGCCTTCAGCCTCTGTTTCTCATCACGAAGCTCATTCTTCTCAGCCTGCAGTATAATAAGATTAAATACCGGTTTAGCTCTTAGATTTAAAAATGCATAAAAATGAATAAGCTACAGCAGCACATATCTCTAAATTATTCAGCTAGCCTCAATGTTATCCAGGATTTCTTCATTGGCCAAAAAAATCTCTGGATTATTCTCCAGCAATCAAAATAAACATAAAGCATTCAATCATGCAAACGTTTAGTTCATTGTTGACATTCAATGTACAGATGCATACTCATGGATTGCAAATTAATGATGCTATCAGTTATTGGTGGTGATGATATTGATCACTAAATTGCTCATCTAAACTCTTGCTGAATTGGTGACTATGAATAATGGGATTCCTTGATAAATCTCACAAATATTACTATACCGCAACTAAGCATGGAAGCAATCAAACAGCAACACATTACCCAACCCCAACCTTCCAGAACTCAAAGCCATGTTCCATAGTTTATAAGCTCATAACATACTAACAGAACTACCAAATCAGGTCATCAATTTCCACCAAACAAATTCAAAACAATAATTCAGCTGCAAAAACCTTTACTTTTATGATCATCTCATGTAGACCAAACTCAGTCCCAACAAAACAAAAAGAGCACCCGATTTAATACCCAATGGTCAAATATGGTAATATATTAGTCTCAGATTTTATAATCCAAAGTTATTATCTTCCCAAGGACACATGAGGTGGTCTTAATCTTTACTGCACTGAGGATTGCAGAACCGGTACCATGTCCCATGCTAGTCAAGTACCAGGTCAGTACAGGACTGGTACATACCTTACTGAAACACAGCATGCAGCACCATGTAGGTTAGGCATCAACACTGCCAGTACCTCCATGCTGATCGCCTCACCTTTCCTAGTCCTCCATGCTGATCGCCTCACCTTGGGCAGTCTCGTTTGTGGTGACAAAGGAGGGGACGCTGGAGGCAATGTTGGAGGCATCATGGGAGCTCAGCATGGTCGATCGAAGGGGTACTACCACCAAATGGAGCACAGGTTGGGGCAGCATCAGGCAAAACTAGATGAGGAGATGAAGGGCTGTATGCTTGCAAGAGAAATTATAAAACAGTTCATCCCCATGACTAACTGAAATTGCTCAAAAACAAGGTGGTTCATCACAATTCAGCCCGGTTCATCGCAATTTTGCCCTGGGACCAAATTGAACAGCCCGAACCATCCCAGTTCCACACTGATTCAATTCAATATGCCCAAATCAAGCATGCTGGGATGAATCGACGAAACCTAGATGCCAATAAGTGTGTCCCTTCCATGGTTGGAACTGTATCCACTTATTCCACAATCTACATAGAACTTCCACACAAAGTTCAATGAGGATACTGTGCTATTAATTCCAGTCCAACCATGAAATAGGGAACCAAGGATACTGTCTAGGGATAGCAAGAAATTCCAAAATTATTGGACAGTTTATAACCCTGAGGCATTCAACAAAGCCAACTAGTTTAAGTAGATTTAGTTGATTAAAATTCAGCAAATTTCAGCAAAAACTAAAATGTGATCTCGTTGCCATGCCTTGAATCCAACTATCACATTTTCGAGCAAGCCAGATATTTGTACCCTGGATTTTCCATCTTCAGAACAAAGGATCCATGTCCCCTTAGCAGCGCCACTTAAAACTCCAGATGATGGCAGCCGAATTTATAGTGATGTTGGCTCAATATATGGTAATTTTCTCTACTAAAAGTTGTTAAGCACCTATTCAAAGTGGTATGCATCATCAAAATCATAAGTTGCACACAGCCATGCATCAATAGAGTACGAGTCTTTGAACTGATTAAAATCTTGCAGGTGCAAACAAAATTGAAGAGGACGTCCCAATTACTCGGAGACCTGTTACATGGGTTATAGAAGAAGAAAGGAAGACCTGAGATAAATTTGATAGATGTTATGAAAATGGATTTGATAAAGCTTGTATTAGCCTTTAAGATGATATGGGGATTTGCGGCAAATATTCAAGGGACACCATGTTAACTAGTGGGACTTGGATTTTTAGTGGATGTTCAAGAGGAAAGAGGAAAAGACCACAGAGAACCTTGATCAGATTTTGTGGATGGAAGAAGCTTGTATTTGACAGAGGTTGTATAACATGACAATAATGAATGATGATCAGATTATATAGCCATTCAAACAGATGTTGAAGGCTTGTTTATTGTCATGCCCATGCTTTTGTATTTAATTTCATCCAGCAAGCCTAATCTATCAATACGTTTGTACTTCTGTATGTCTGTATTCATGTATGCATATTTCAGAAACTTGGACCTAGAAGAGTCAGACTATTGATTAGAGAGTCAATTTGGTGCCCTTAAATGAAGTCAGTCAGAATTTTAGCTAAAAACTATTGTTGAACACCAAAGTATAGTTTTGATGTCTTTAGTATCTTATTTTTTGTAAGATTATTTTAAAAGGCCTAATGATAGTAAATTTATAATGTGGTCTTGCTATTATATTTTCCCTAAACCCTGTGTAATTTTCCATATGGTTTTGAATAGGATGGTCACATGTCTAGCAGACAATGGAACCAAAAGGGGGAAAAACTAACCGTTGTGTTGTAGAATTAAAACTTAACACTTAAAAGTTAAATGTTGAAAAAACATCATTAAAAGATAAGAGGAAACAAGTACAAAAAATCTGGGAAATGATAATGAATCAGATTGTCACAAAGAGCTCAGTCAATACAAATAATTACATTTGGTCAATCTTGATAAAGATATTAAAAACTGAACAAGTATGAAAGTGAGATTCAACCGAAACAAAGGTGCCCCAATTAAACTACTCATGTAATCTGATTTAAGACAGTTGGATAAAAACAACAATAGTTCTTTGGCCGCTAAAACTAGTTTAAAACAAGAAAAGTTGGTCGTGTCTAGTTATAGAGATGAAGGCAAGTGCAGTGCAAGACATTGAATAGCCTTCAAGATAACATATAAACCCTTGTAATACCATCTAATGTCAAAAGGCTTCAACAAAATTCCTTCATCTTGATCACAAAATTCAACAGTCAGTCAATAATATTAACCTTGTCAATGGCAAAACAGTAACGCATAATGAATTAAATGAACATCCAAACCAATGTAGACATTGAAAAAGGATAAGCCAATCTCAGAGAGAGGCATTCAAAGTGGATGACACACAATTTAAATCCCAAGCTCAGATACCATAAATCTTAAGCATGTTCTATCTCATCACAGCCTATCTAGACACATATAACAATAAAGAAATCACACCAGGAGCCAAACATCATGGTATGAAATGCATGCATAGTAAAAGACTATATAATACAGTCAAAGACTTTATGTTCATGCCATATAACAGACATGAATATGTTTGTAACATATAAAAATATATATATATATCCGGCTAGATTTCTCAAAGAAACAATTTATAGTTCAAACACCTTGGTCATAGATATAAGGAAGTATATGAACGATAAATTAAAATGGACCTTCAATTCTTTGATCTTCTCCTGCAGATCCTCATTTGAATCTTTCAGCTTTTGTGCTTCACTGCGTAATTGAGTCACCATGCGGACAGCATCACTTAAGATAGCTGCTTTGTCCATCTTCGGCGGTTTTCCAGGCTCCAAAATGGATCCCAACTCCAAGAACCTTATAATCAAGCCGAAGTTAAGAAAGCTCGCAATAAAACTAATGAAGTCTTAAGAAACCATCAAGTATTTAAAACACATCATAAGATTTGTATAAGGCAGCATGTATACCTATTATTCAACTTATCTCGTCTCATTTTTCCCTGCAGGCTTTGGAGCCGGGCTGACTGGAAGATTCTAACCTAACACTGTTACTCAGAAATGCTTAGTAGCTTCAGACCAAATAAACAAACAGCTTAAAAAACATTTTAACTCGACATTATGAGCTCATAGTGTATAAATCAAACCGTTTCTTGGAGCCTGACTCATTAATGCCAGCAGAATCTACAAAGGAGCCACTAATTTCCACACTGACCAAAAAAAATATATATGTGTGTCACAAAAATAGGACAATCCTAAAGAACACTAAAATGAAAGCACAGTGACAAAAAAAAGAAGAAAAAAAAATCTAAATGTATGAAATTTAGCATAGGAAAACTATATCTTCAAATAAGACACAACATTTCCAAAATGAAAAGAGCAATTTTATTTGGTAAGGCAAACAAAGACACCCAGGAATTGCAAGCAATATATAAAAACATGTAACACTCAAAGCTCGGATAATATGAAAATGTGATCATAGCAAAATGAGCAACATTGACAACATACTACAAGGATTTATAAATAGTTTATGATATCCAACATTTTCCCTATAGTAAACGAACTATAAATAATACGTTTCTAGCATTTCTTACTACCCTTTCTTTAGGAGCAGCACGCAGATGAAAATACAAAAATTGGCTAGAAAATCTCACTTGGGTATTCCAAGAGACCCCAGGGTCCTGATCCAAACCTTTTTTGCTTATGTATATGTCCATAGCAATATTGTTAAATAGCCCAAGTTACTATGCAACAAGCAACATGCAGGTTTCAGAAATTAGTTACCAAGAGTCTCTAGTCTCAAAGACCACCAGATGCAAGTACTGATATTGACTTTACAACACTTTCCAAAGTGAAAATATTTGAATTTCTTTTCTTTTCTTAGCTAGCAGATTGTTAGATCAAGGGAGCCTTTCTGTTAGGAATAACAGCAAAGGTATCAGGGACAATGCACTCCATAATGGTGCTTCCCACAGCAAGCACCAGTCTAGCACCTAGGCTATTATCCAATCCTAATTCAGATCCCAATACCCACTCTTCAGTCTATGTTCCAGCTCTATGCATTAAAAGGTTTGTACAAGCAAAACATGTTAACCAAAGAAACCATCCAACCATAAGCACTGCCTCCAACTTGCAGTAACCAAGATAGATCCAAGGACACCAATCTCCCACCTCAAACATGCTACCATAGGACATAATTCAAAACTCTACAATCACCTTGATTCAGATTCTCAAATCAGGGCCTCTTTTTACTAGAAAAAGCGAAAAAGCATTTAACAAGGAAAGAGAGAAACTTAAGGAAATATTTCCAGACACATCATAACTTTCAACACTAGATGGTATCTCCAAAGCCTAACACAAAGGTCATTAGTCACTCTGTAAGTATCATCTCCAGCTCAAATCTTTAAATGCTGGATATAAATTAAGTTGACTACCCAAGCTCCACTTGCGAATTGCAATATCACACCTCCTCCATCATCTGTAAACCTCCTCAAAATTTTTGCCTACTTCTTAGCTACTAACTAAACAATATAGAACATGGATATACATATGCATTAGGCAACTATTCATGGCAAACATTGTTAAGAATACTAGCCACTGCCAAAAAATGGGAAAAGAAACAATATAAAAAGAAAGAAAAGACAATTTCTCTAATACTGAGCCAACCTCCAGTTAATCCATACGCCAAAATAATCCAATCAGAGGTCAGCTTGGCAATGCCTAAAGGAAGACCTAAAGGACATGTTCCATATGTTTCTTTCTACTAAACATAAAAAGCATCCATCATGACACCACTTACGAAATCTTCTAAATTAAGCTTGACCAATAAGTCATTTAAAATAATGCAAAGGAGTCTCATAGCTACCCATAAAATTCAACGTAACATCAGCGCATTGATATTGTTTGATAGGACTATGCCCCCTACCAGGTTAAATAATTAAAAGCAGGATGACCCATTCATAGATTGCAAAAGGGCTATAGCAGCATAATTAGAACATATAGAGGATGGCTAATCACATAAGCAATGCAGACCAATGATAACTGAAAAATCGTTAATGAATTGTCAATCTGAACTTCAAAGGCAACTACTTGGAACATTCCTCTTATGATCCTGCATCAATTTAAACTAGAGAAGATCTGATTGTGGTGCATACATTCGTTTATGGTCAAGAAACCTAATGTTACTGAATATATCACTTTCCAAGAATCATGAGAACCAAAGATAGCAAAAGAAGTTGGAGTCACATCATGAATTACAGAAAACCCTAATTATGGAGAGCATCTCCGGCCGTTAGTGGCAAGTAATACAACATTAGGCATAGAAAACAACGAGCTGGGATTAAAAAAACCACATATCCCATCAAATAAATGATAATCACCATCAAAAAAAGTTGATTTTTGGTTATAAAGAAGACCAGGGCTCGATCCAGGAAACCCTATAACAAGAAGAACCGAATTGGCAGTAGCAAGAAGCCATCAAGAACGCAATCTGGCATACCTGGAATTGGAGGTACTGTTGATTCCCTGGGGAGTCCAGTAGAATCCGGTCCCGGGCGCCGGGAAATCGCCTCCGGCGACGGACATGTCGTCGATCAGAGGGCAATCAAAGACCCAGTTGGAGTTCTCGGGAGACCCCATCTCCGATCCCTCGATCAACTTCAGCGAATCACCGATAAATTCCACGAGGGTTGGGAGGAGGACGGGCTCTCTTTTGGGGCGAGGGGCGAAAGGGACGCGACGACGGAGGAGGCGAGCATGCGACGGGCTCGGCCGGCAAGAGGAAGAGGCAGACGGGTATCGTGTTGGACCTTCGAACCCAATTAGAAGTACATTTATTAATGAACCAGGCCTGCGCCTAAGTACTTCCCCGTGAGTATTTTTTATGTTGCGTGTTAGTTATGGTTTTCCCTCATGAGCTAATATGGGTGCGGGGTGTATTGCTAAGCGACTGGAGTGGCTCCAGCGGTGAGTGGAGACTTATATGAAAAATTTACATTCTATGAGAAGTAAAGTGTATATTGATTTGAACTAGCGTGCCAGACACAACAACTAGCTCAAACCCAAGGAGTACGTGACTTGTAGACATAAGGGTATCGATGAGCACGTGAAGCCAAGTACGGATACGGGTGACCCTAGATTTCAAGACTTGTAAGGGGATTTTTTTTTAAGTAATATTTTTTTTAAGTAATACGGGCCGCCCTTTATTTTTTTCTGCTCTACTTTACCAAGGAGCACGGATGGAAGGGTACAGGTGGTTGCCGATACTCGCACAAAACTGCGGGGCCTTAGATTCACCGGGGCCGAGGGAGGGAAGGAGAAGGGACGGCAGCGGGGTGAGGCCGCAGAGGGTACAAGGGGCAATCGCACAGGGTGTGGGAGTCACGGGAGGCGCCTGCGATTGGGGAGGAAGGCAAGGGGGTTGGTGGCACCGGAGCCGAAAGAGAGGAGGGGGTTGGTGGCATCGGAGCCAGGGGAGGGGGTTTGGTGGTCGGCATGGACGATGGGTGTGGTATGGATGGTGGTGGGGCAGGGCCGCAACGGAGGTGGCACGGACGGCCTGGGCCTCACGCGATGAGGGGGGTGGGGGAGGCAATGGGAGGAAGAGAAGGGAAGGAAAGAGAAAAAATATTATTATTTATTATTAATAATAATTTAAAATATTATTTTAAATAATAATAAAGTAG
>KE505312.1:488783-501183 GCA_000441515.1 Elaeis oleifera | reverse complement strand
GAAGCACCAAACACCCAACCAAATTTTTTTAGTATTTTTTTTTGAATCCACATATTAAAATTAGATCCAATCTAATTTTAATCTTAGAAAAAAAATAGAAAAAAAAAATCTATGAGAAGAACTCCTTCTCCAAGGCTGTGTACAAGAAAAAAGACCCTTCTTCATCCTTCTCTTTCTCTCATTGAGAAGAAATTTTCTTCTCCAATTTCTACTGTAAAATCAGTAAGAGAGCCTCTCTTTGATGCCTAAGAACCAGCAGTAAAGCCTCACAAAATCTATTCAAAAGGGGCTGGGAAGGAAGCCCTCCTTTCCTTTAGCAACAAGAAGAGTGGGGATGCCCACTTTTTTTTATGGAAGAGAGGGAGAACGTGGGTCTTCATGTGGGGTGTGGGATTTTACATGGTGAAGAGGAGTGGGGTGTGAGAGATCTTAAATAGATAGGTGGAGGAAGTTGGTTTAGCCCTATTCCAAAGAGGACTGATGAATCTTGGTCAAACTCTAACTAATTCTTGGACCCAATCCTAACTAATTTAAAATTAGTTATAACAAACTAACTAATTAAGTCCTAATCCAATTGTGAAACTAATTAGATCTCAATCCAATCAGAGAATTAGTTAGATTAAAATTCCATTGATCTAGGGATTGATTCTTGATGGATATTAGGAAGTTATTGATCAATAGGGCTTGATCCAATCAAGCCTATTATTCAATAAGATTTGATCCAATCAAAATCTATATCAAACTAAATTGAATCTGATTAACTCAAAATTTGATTTGCATCCCTGAGATCAATTGGAACAAGCCCTGTGATCCAATAGGGCTGCATCCAATCAATCAAAAGCAAACCTAACTGAATCCAATTCAATTAGATTTAATCTAATCCCCATTGCTCAATTAAATTGAACCAATTAATAATCATATTGTTAATTAATTATTCTTCTAATTTACCAATTATTAGTAATAATTTATTGTAACCTTTGCAAAAGATTAATCATCAATCACATTGATAATTAAACCCTTCAATGATTCATAATCGTCGATCAGCCATTTGATCAGATGGTACTTCTATATATGTGAGCTCATAAGTTCGAACCTAAGTCGGTAGAACAAGAACAATTCTTATACTAATCGATGTTACCATCTAGCAATAGTTTTCAACATCCAGATAGGTCGAATGTATGTCCAGCAACACTCTAGAACCCATGTGGATATAGTTACCATATAATTCATCCCTTTGACTCTCGATGCTCAAGGATGACTAAGGGTTAAACTGTCAACCCAGGATGAGTGGTCCACATTGTGTCTCAATCTCAAAAATCCTGTGACTCTTCTTCACTAGGACTATTTTGACCAAAGTTTTGCTAAATTGAAATACAGTGATGCATCATCTCCAATTTTACTTGAAGCGGTCAATTCCATCTTGACTAACACTCAGATTTTTACAAGTACTTGACTGTACCCAAAAATCTTCCATCAACGAATTAAAAATTCGGATAGTCCAGTACCAAAGCATAGTGAGTTACTTGCAAGTCACTGAGGCAACCTTAGGTCAGAGGGACACATATACCCATATCCCATCAGAGTAACTCTTGACAGTGGAGTGCTCCAGAAGTGGTCACACTCAGTAAAATATACTCTTACAAATCACCCATATGCCATACCCATGTCACCACACACCTTGGTTAAGAGAACAACAACTAATATGGCACACAACGACCTACACTCGATATAATTATCATCCTTGTAATAATTATATCATTTGGTCGTGAGCAAGATTTAAGAACCACACGATAAATCCTCCTTTATCATTTTCGAAGTAGCTCTAAGGACTTGATCATAACATATGAATTCTATTTAGGAAGATTTATTTCTTATAATAAATCTTGCCAGATAATATTTATTATTTTATAATTCATATACATATATGGAGCACAATTATCTATAACCTAGATAAATTGGTTTTAGGACACAATTCCCAACAGATAAAGTAGCAATTCTTCTCCTGGCAGTAGGGGCTTTATAAGAAAGGGTGCCGAGCTGATATTGCTTTAATTCTTTAAATGCTTTCTGATACTCAATCATCCATTGGAAGTCTTTTGGCTGCTTGAGGGTTTGGGAAAAAAGACAGACATCTCTTAGCTGATCTTGAGATGAAATGATTGAGCAAAGTGATCCTTTCGGTGAGGTGCTGGACTTTCTTTATATTTTTTGATAAGGACATCTCCATAATTTCTTTTATCTTCTCCGAATTTGCTTCAATTCCTCGTCGGGAGACCATAAATCCAAGAAACTTTTCAGAGCTAACTTCGAAGGCATATTTCATAGGATTCAATCGCATCTAAAATTGATTCAAGGTACTGAAGATTTCTTGAAGGTCGGCTATATGATCCTGGTGACACATATGAAAGGATCTCAGAGATAATCCCAACAAACGTGCGGCTCGGTCTGCTCTTCACAAGGCTGAAGAGAACCGATCAGCCTACCTAGCATGGGAATCTAGTCTCTATGGCTTAGACCACGCCCAACAAGATTATGCAGTGGAACATGACATCAGGAACACCATGAAGAAGAAGAAATATGGAGAAGAGAACTTTTATTAAATAATCACTCACTTGATTATAATAGAAGCTCTCCCGGTCTCTCGATCTCTCACAGATACAAGAGGATCCCTTAATGATCTCTCTCTGATGTCTAACCCCACCCTTGAGGGTCCTTTTAAAGAGGAACAACCCCAAGTTACAAGTCCCTCGTGAACTCAACTATCCCTGTACAAGATAAGGATAAACTCCAGGTAGTTGCGAAATCCTCGCTCCTATAGGATTCTGTGCAATCAGCTAGAACTGCCAAGTTCATACCCCAACAAACTTGGATTACAACAAAACTTGATCCGTTAGATTCAGAACGAAAAATCCTTCAAGATAGACTATCCCCAATTTGAACCTCCTTCTGTGCGGTTTCCAAAATACTCATCAAAGCTGCACCCTTGAAACTGTCTGAAACCGCATTCTGTTATGGAGACGCGTGGGAGGCACATTTTAGTTATGGAGATATGTGTATAGCTTGTTCTTATCTTCTTGGGACTCATGCCATATTCCTCTATTAGTCGCATGCATCTCCATGCAGCCCAATCATCGGAATTAGGCCCATGCTTCGAGATAAGCCTGTAACACTGAATCAGCCTCATTACAGCAGCTTCTCACCTGATAATGAACCAGCATGTATTTTCACCAATACATGTCTTGGAGCATGTGTCCACGACCCCATGCTCTTGGGTACTCTTCTAGATCTTGTACATATTTCTCTAGATGATTCTAGGGCACAGATTTGGTCTCCAAGTTGCCCAAATCTCAAGAGAGCACAGTCAGACCTCGAACCCGTCCAGCGACCCGATCTGGTTTGCACCTTGATCCGTGCTCGGCCATCCCCAATTCGAGGAGCCGTGACACCGTCCCCACCTAAGCCGAAGTCATCCCTGACAAGGCTCGGCAGTATTTGTTGATGATGTCCTCGAACTGCCATAGCTCGTCACCATACCCCAGCTTGCTTCTGAGTCCGATAGTCCTCTCCATCGATCTAAGTATTGCACTCGGCTACCCTTTCCTATCCGCCTTGATTTCAGAAACTTCTTGGTGTAATGAACTCGTACGGCCACTGGAGCTCGCCCGCTTTGAGCCCGAGAAGGGTCGGTTGTGTCCCCCTTGAATGGCTTCAACAGAGACACAAGGAACACCAAGTGCACTTTCAACTTGGAAGGCAACGACAACCGGTATACTGTCTCTCCAATTCGATGTGTGATGATGAAAGGACCTTCATACCTCCTCACGAGTGCTTTTTGGTAGCCGGACTTCAATTTCATGTGATGGTAAAGCTTCACCAATACCTGATCACCAACCTGAAATTCAGCTGCACGCCGCTTTATGTCAGCCCGCTTCTTCATCTGTTTGGTCACCTTCGACAAGGAGACCTAAACCAAATCTGTATCCTCCTTCAGATCCCTCACGAACCTATAGTCGGTTGGACTACATCCCATGTAGTCCGCTGCGATACTTCCTGGAGTGTCTGGTTGCTACCCTGTTATCACCTCAAATGGTGACTTTTCGGTTGACTCCAATCGCTGCAAGTTGTAGCTGAATTGGGCTTGGTCCAAGAGTCGCACCCAATCCTACTGGTTGGCACTCACTTAATGCCTCAAATACATCTCCAATAATGCATTTGTTCATGCCGTTTGGCCATCAGTCTGAGGGTGGAAGGCGGTGGACATCTTTAGCTCCGTTCTGAGTATCCGAAATAACTCGATCCAGAATCTTCCTATGAAGCAAGCATCGCAATCAGAAATGATACTCCACAGTATCCCATAATATTTCACCACATATGTGAAGAACAACCCCACCACATCCTCCGCATGGCAAGTAGTAGGTGCTGGAATGAAGACTCCGTACTTTGAAAAACGATCTACCACTACCATGATGGAACTGTACCCATCCACTGGAGGTAATCCGATGATGAAATCCATGGAGACTCTCTCCCATGGATGCTCCAGTGTAGGTAATGGCTCCAATAATCCCGCAGGTCGCTGATGTTCAACCTTGTCTTGTTGGCATACTAGACAAGTGCGAACATACTCCTCGATGTCATCCCACATCTTCGGCCAATAGTAGCTGTGTTCTATGAGAGCTTGGGTCTGATGCACCCCCTGGTGTTCCGCCTACATAGAATCATGGTGCTCTCGCAGCACCTCATGCCTCAACCCTCCACCTAAAGGCACATAGACACACCGCCCCGTGTCAAAATCAGCCCACCTTCGGTCCAGAAACGGCGCATCTTGCCGTCCTTAATGAGTTCACCCATGGATGTGGCCCATGGATCCTTCTCCATCTCGATCTTGACCCTCTCCATTAGGTCGCTTGTTGGTTCGGAAGTGAAAGAACTGCAGCCAACTGTGCCTTCCCACTTTAAGGCATCAGGGACCGAATTGGTTCGGCCTGACTTATACTCAATGTCAAAATCAAATTCAGTGAGAAATTGCTGCCATCTTGCCTGCTTGGGGGTGAGCTTTTGCTGGGTTTGGAAGTAGCTTGTGGCCACGTTGTCCGTGCGCACCACAAACATGGATCCGAGGAGGTAATGGCGCCAGGTTCGAAGGCAGTACACAACCGCTGTCATCTCCTTCTCATGAACCCTATACCTATGCTCGATGTCGTTCAATTTTCGATTCTCGTAGGCCACTGGATGCCCTTCTTGCATGAGCACCCCTCTAATGGCGAAATTCGATGCATCGGTGTGAACTTCAAAAAGAATGGAGAAGTCCGACAGCACAAGGACCGGCTCCTTGTGACCGCCTGCTTGAGACGATCGAACGCCTCCTGACATTGATCCAGCCACCGCCATGGTCGATCCTTCTTCAATAAATCTATCAACGGGTGCATAACTTTGAATATCCGGTGATGAATCTTCTGTAGTAATTTGCCAATCCAAGAAAGAGTGCAAGTGTGTAACACGTGTAGGTACCTTCCACTCGGCTATGGCTGAAATTTTCGAGGGATCCATCATAAGCTTTCCATCCCCAATGATGTGCCCAAGGAACGGCACCTTCTACTGTGCAAACATGCACTTCTCAATCTTCACGAAGAGTTAGTGTTGTCGGAAGGTGGAGAAGACTTGCCTCAAGTGCGCCACATGCTCGTGCAATGTCCGGCTATATACAACAATATCATCCAAGTATACTACCATAATTTGTTGATGAAGTCATGGAGTACACATTGCATCAAAGCACAGAAGGTTGCTGGTGCATTGGTGAGGCCAAAAGGCATGACAAGGTACTCGAAGCTCCCATACCTCATCACACATGCAGTCTTCTCGATGTCCTCCTCCGCCATGCGAACCTGATGGTACCCGCTGTGAAGGTCCAACTTGGAAAACCACCGTGCCTTACCAAGTTGATCGAACAAATCATCAATCTGAGGAATAGGGTACTTGTTCTTCATTGTGAGTTTGTTGATGGCCCTGTAGTCAATGCAGAGTCTCAACGAACCATCGTGCTTCTTCTGAAAGAGTACAGATGCTCCATACAGGCTCTTCAAAGGTCAGATGAACCCGCTATCCACCAACTCTGTTAGCTTCCTACTCAGCTCTTGGAGTTCAGGTGGGGCCATCCTATATGGTGCTTGAGATAGTGGACGTGCTCCATGCACCAAATCAATCCGATGATCAATTCCCCTCTTTGGCGGCAATTGCTTGGGTAATTCGGGGGGCATCACATCCCCGAACTCAGTGAGAACACCCTTGATGGGTGCTAGAATCTCCTCTCCTTCTAATAGGTCTTCCTCCTGAAGGGACGTAATGTATGTTGGAAGTCCCCTTCTTAGCCCTTAGCAAGTTGCATCATCGATAGGACTTGTTGTGGAGTCCCTCTAACTCGCTTCCCTTGAACCATGCAAGGCCCGCTTGAATTCAGGACCACCACCACATCTGAATCCGCCTTCACCATGGCTTGTAGCTGGGTAAGCAAGGACATACCAATGACCACCTCGTAGTCATCGATAGGGGCAACTACTATTGTCACCCGTCCGATCCATGCACCGAATTGGATCTCAACATCCTTCACTGTTCCGCTCATAGCTACCTCTGCGGAGTTGACCACCTTGAACGTGTGCTCATCAAGTTCAATCTTCAGGTGGAGCTTCTTCACCATTGCTGAGTCTATGAAGAAGTTGGTGGCACCTATATCAATGAGTGCCTAGAAGGTGTGACCACCAATACTGATAGGTACGTAAAGTAAGCCTCGCAGTCCCTTGGCCTTCAGGACATTGAGACTGAGTGAACCCATCCTTTGGTCAGTCTCTTGCTGCTCCTCCACCGTCATAGATGCCATCTTGCCCTCAATGGACAATCCTTCACCTTATGAGGTCCATTACAGATGTAGAATGAGATAGTGCTGGTACGTTGCGCCACCCTTTACCCTTTGCTTGAGAAGCCCCTCCACTTGGGGAGCCCAGATTCGAGCCTTTTCCACCTCCTTTGTAACCTGATTTCGCTCCCCACCTTTGCCCTTTTTTGATGCATGGGCTTTGGGAGCTGTAGGTTGAGTCTTGAACTTGATGAGAGCCTTCGCTTGAGCTATCGCCTCGTTCAAACTCTTGACTCCCTTCACTGCAACTCCATCTTGGCCCATGGTTTGAGCCCATCAAGGAAGGTGAAGAGAGAGTCCTCGTTGCTAAGGTCTGGTACCTCCAACAATAGTTCGTTGAACTCTCGCACATACTCATGCACATCACCCTTTTGCGTGAGTCGCCATAGTGGTGCTCGAGCATCATCCTTAGCAAACTCGAGAAAGAATTGCTTCCAAAGTTTAGTTTGGAATTGTGCCCAAGTAGTAATTGGAACAGCCCCTCGCTTCACACCGTCAGCCCAACGTCGCCACCAAAGCATCGCCATATCCCTCAAGAACATGGCCACCGTGCTCACCTTCAGGGCTTCCTCCCTTACGCCGGTAACCTGCAGGTATTGTTCCATGGCAAAAAGGAAGTTATCCACCTTCTTCACGGACCGCCATCCATAGAACTCCTGCGGCTTGGGAACATCAAGCTTGTACAGGGGACGTGTAGTTTCACTTGTGACCTCCATTGTCGATGTAGAAGAGGACACGCCCATGGTGGCTTTTTCCTTAGAAGGTCAACCACATGAATTTGGAGAGCCTTCATCATGGCCTCCAATTCCTCATTATGCTGCAGCACTTCCTTGTAGTGCTGCTCCATATCAAAGAAATTTGGTTTAGCTGAGTAGCAATCTCACCTCAGAAGGATTGCGTCCTTCCCCTCAAGGTCCTCCACTCGCCCTTCAATCTCAGCTATCTGGGCCTCACATCTCCATAATCGATGGTCGGCAGAGAAAATCGGAGATGCAATCCGCAACCCTTGCAGGGAATCATCAACTGGGTGTGCTCCACCCATTGCTGCACCTCCTCCTGAGGCAGCATTGAGTTCCAAGGTCGAGGATGATGAATCTCCCGTTCCCACCATGGATGCTAAAGTAAAGGTCATCTTCTTCATTTTCAGTATTGCTCTAATACCAAGTGACATGTATGAAAAAATCTCAGAGCTAATCCCAACAAACGTGTAGCTCGGTCCGCTCTTCACAAGGCTGAAGAGAACCGATCAGCCTACCTAGTGTAGGAATCTAGTCTCTATGGCTTAGACCACGCTCAATAAGATTATGCAGTGGAACACGACACCAGAAACACCACAAAGAAGAAGAAATATGGGGAAGAGAACTTTTATTAAATAATCACTCACTTGATTACAATAGAAGCTCTCCCGGTCTCTCGATCTCTCACAGATACAAGAGGATTTCTCAATGATCTCTCTCTGATCTCTAACCCCACCCTTGAGGGTCTTTTTAAAGAGGAACAATTCTAAGTTATAAGTCCCTCATGAACTCAACTATCCATGTACAAGATAAGGATAAACTCCAGGTAGTTGCGAAATCCTCGCTCCCATAGGATTTTGCGCAATCAGTTAGAACTATCAAGTTCATGCCCCAAACGAACTCAAATTACAACGAAACTTGATCCGTTGGATTCAGAACGAAAAATCCTTCAAGATAGCACTATCCCCACTTTGAACTGCCTTCTATGCAGCTCCCAAAATACTCATCAAAGCTGCACCCCTGAAATTGTCTGAAACCGCATTCTGTTATGGAGAAGCGTGGGAGATGTGTTTCTGTTATGGAGACATGTGTACACCTTGTTTCTTATCTTCTTGGGGCTCACATCACATTCCTCCATCAGGGGCATGCATCTCCATGCTGCCCAATCATCGAAATTAGGCCCATGCTTCGAGATAAGCTCGTAACACTGAATCAGCCTCATTACAGCAGCTTCTCACCTAATAATGAACCAGCATGTATTCTCACCAATACTTGTCTTGGAGCAAATGTCCATGACCCCATGCTCTTGGGTACTCCTTCTAGATCTTATACATATTTTCTAGATGATTCTAGGGCTCAGATTTGGTCTCCAAGTTGCCCAAATCATAAGAGAGCACGGTCAGACCTCGAACCCATCCAGCGATCCGATCTGGTTTGCACCTTGATCCGTGCTCGATCCATCCCCGATTTGAGGAGCCATGACACTGAGTTGCTCAGCTTTTCATCAACATATCATCCATATAGACCTTCATGTTGCGACCGATTTAATCTTTGAATACTTTATTCATCAGTCGCTAGTATGTCACTCCTGCATTCTTTTAGCCCAAAGGGTGTCACCCTGCAACAGTAGAGTCCAGACATAGTAATAAAGACCGTTTTCTCTTCATCCTCAGGTGCCATCTTGATTTGGTTATAACTAAAGAAGGCATCCATGAAGGTGAAGAGCTCATGCCCAGAAGTGGCATCCACCAATTGACTTATTCGAGGAAGAGGATAACTGTCTTTGGGACAGATTTTGTTTAGGTTAGTAAAATCGATGCACATGTGCCATTTTTCATTCGCCCTCTTGACCAACACCACATTGGCGAGCCAGTCAGGGTAAATTGCCTCTTGGATGAAACCAGTCTTGACGAGCTTATCTACTTCTTCAGCAATTACTTTTTGGTGCTCTAGGGCAAAGCTTCTCTTCTTCTGCTTTATAAAATGGAAAGTTGGATCCACCCCCAAGCGATAGGTCATCACCCCACGTCTATGCCAGGCATATTTGTCACTGTTCGAGCGAACAAGTTCACATTTTCTGCAAAAGAGCAGTTAGCCGAGCTTTAGTTACCTGATCTATGGATGACCCAATTTTCACAGTTTGATGGAGATTTTCTTTCCTTAGAGCGATCTCCACCAGATCTTCGGATGGTTGAGCATGTTCCTCAGCCAGATCATCGCGGGCATCCAAACCTATTATTGGGAGTTCAGGTTGGGATGCCATCGGTTGTTCCTCCACCCACAGCTTAGCAGCGAAGCACTGTCGGGCCATGGTTTGATTGCTTCGGACTTGTCCCACTCTTGCCTCCATCGGAAACTTCATCATTAAATGATAGCTTGACACTACTACCTTCAGTGCCCTTAAACTTGGTCAGCCAAGAATTACATTGTAGGCTGCTGGTAGGTTAAGCACAAGGAAATCAATATGGATGGTCACTCGTCTGGGCTTGGTTCCCATTATAAAAGGCAGTCTTATAGTTTCCTCTGGAATTATCAAACTCTCGGAGAAATCTTGGATAGGAGTACTGAATTTACTTAGCTGTTCTGGAACAAACCCCATTATAGTAAAGGCAGCAAAGTACAAAATGTCGATTGAGCTTCCATTATCAATAAAAATATGGTATATATTGTAGTCAGTGATATTAGCAGTAATAACTATCGCATCATTGTGTGAAGTTTGTACACCTTCAGTATCTTATTCAGTGAAGACTATTGGTTCCTCGAGCCGAGGCTTCTTTGCCGCATATGGCTCCACCGATCCAGATGACCCCCCAGTTACATGTTAATTTCACCTCACAAGAGTAAATCTTCTACTATCGCTTGCCCCTCAACCTGTGGTTGCATTGGAGCCAGTTGAGGTTGAGGCTGAGGAGGCTGGTGCTGTCGCTGCTGAAATGCAGGGCGTCTCTGCCGCTGCTGTTCAACCCTTGGAGGATATCGGCATGGAGGATCTTATCGTCGGATGAACCGATCTAACCTCCCCTCTCGGATCAGATGCTCAATTTTTTCCTTGAGCTGGTAACAATCCTCAGTATCATGACCGTGGTTACGATGATAGAGGCAATATTTGTCTGGATTGCAGTGCCTCGAGGTAGTTTGCATCTTTGGAGGTGGAGGCAGTTCGGCTCGTACTTTTATCAAGATCTCTCTCCTTGAAGTGTTCAACGGAGTGAGATCACCAAATCACCTCAAAGGTGAATGATTCCTCCTCGGCAAAGCATTCCTTCTCCTCAACGGGGACCTTGAGCGGCGGCCATTTTCATTATTCTGCTTGGACGAATAAGCCCCGCTCTGCTCTTGATTCCCCATAGCAGGGGTTGCTTGGATAGTTTCTCCACCAAAGAATCTTCTAATTGGGCATATTCTTTTGCCCAAGCCAACATTTTCGAAAAGTCTTGGGGAAAAGTCTTCAACAGTGACTTTTTGAAGTCGCCCATCAATAATCCACTCTTGAAGGCGGACATTGTGACCGAGTGATTTAGGTCGTAGACTTCCAACATAGCTCTGTGTTGGGTTCTGGCCATGCAGTGATAAGTTATTTTAAAATTTTAAATTAAACAAGTCAATCACTTTATTAAATAAAACTATCGAGCCAGAATCCAAACCCTAGAATCACCTTGCCAATATCGATAAACAAAACAAGCATACAAAAGAGAGAGAATTTTACTTTACCAAAAAAATAAAGTGGCATGTCGGTGTTCTCCATGAGACTCCAAAGTAGAAGTCCTCCAATGGTGATCCACATAGAAGTCAGCCAAGATCCTTCCTAACCAGAGCATTATTGTAGCCTTTTCTTCTCAAGAACACTTCTGGCTTCGAACTCATGGTACGATCATGCCAAAGCCCAGTTGCTTCCGAACTTGCCACCAGAATGACATCAAGAAGATACTCTTTAGATATCTCTTAACCTAGGATTTGATTTTTAGCTTCAATACATAGAAAACCAACCCTAAGGCACACAAGCAACACTTACTAAAAATCTCACCACCCTTCTTACAACTTTTGCTGCTCAATTTTTTCTTACCTTTTTCTCATATTTTTTCTAAATTTTTTTATGATTTCCACATCCCTAATCTCTAATTTTAATCTAAAATTACACTTGGTAGCCATGTTGGACGTCCCATATAAATAAGGGACCAAGGGGTGTGTCATGGGATGAAGGGGTGCCAACCTTTGGCGCTCCAACATCTCACGTGGTGAATAAATTCATCGTGTACGAATTATGGCACATGAGAGACTTCTCATAGAAGGACTCTCCTTCTTCTACATGCCATAAAATTCTCACTTAATTTTGGTGACAAATCAAAGGACTTCTGGTTTATCATTAAAGGCAATGCGTATAGTTAAGAGCCTTCATGAAGGACTCTCCAACGTCACATGCAAAATAGAGGTAGGGTGGCATTTATTTTTGGTGTGGCTTCTAGTAGGCACAAAGGAGTCCTTCTCCACTTGAAATTGTTTCAAGTTGGATAGAAAATCAATTAAGATAGACCCAATCCCATTAGGCCAAAGATAACTGATCTAGGTTAGCTCAAACACTTTGATCTAAACCGATTTAGGAACTTGGATTAATACAATGTGCTAGCATATCAAATTAACCCATAGAATTTATATTAATCTCTAATTAAATCAGACCAAGGCCAAATCCCAGAGTTCGTGACCCATTGGGTTCCAAATCTAATCAGCAGTGGATCAAATTTCGACGTAACCCTAATCC
>KE505312.1:403028-423946 GCA_000441515.1 Elaeis oleifera | reverse complement strand
TTTGTAGCGTCAGCGCCAACGGCACCCAGCAACTGTGGGCGCGTCTGTAACCTCGAAAACATCCAAGCTCCTCTCAAACAGAGAGCTGCCCCACTCCTTCTGACACCCAACCGGCTTCAGCCAACAGGCCCGAACTCCTTTACAAGTCATGATGATGACCACGACTCTACTCTACTTCCTGTAACGGATCCCACGCGGCTCCACCATTCTCTGGCAAACCGCGATGATGACCACGACTCTGCTCCACTTCCTGTAACGGATCCCACGTGGCTCCGCCACTCTCTGCAAGTCACGACAACGGACATCACTCCACTCTCCATAACGAATTTCACGTGGCTCTGAACGGCCCCTGACGCTACTACTCTTCGTAACAAACTCCGCGTGGTCCCGAACGGCCCACTACCAGGCAGTTACAGACGTCACTGTCAATCAGTTACGCTCTCCGTCTATAAAAGAACCCCCAGATACGTTCTTCTCTAAGCTTTAGACTATCTCAAAACTCTGCTAAAATTTTCACTCGAGCACTCCATTTCTGTTGAGGCAGAGAACTGACTTGAGCGTTGGAGGGCCTTGCCGGAGCAACTCCAACTCCGGTTTAGACTTCTCTTGCAGGTCCCGACGGCGGCCACGACTCCTTCGACTCCAGCTTCTCCGACGCCGGCGAAATTTTGCACCAATAGGATTCATCTTGAAGGTGATTTTTATCAAAACACAACCAAAATCTAGAGACCCATGCCTCGCCCACCTCCAAACCCATCATTTTGATCTCTTTTGAATAGAAAGCTCCCATCTATCAGCAGATCCATGCAACCTAATTTCACTAAGGAAACACCAGAGTCATTTTATACCACTACGAGACAGGTTGCTAAAGCAAACATACCTAGGAATTTAGATTTGCCACATTGACATACAAGTTCAAACAACCAGGTCGAGCCATCCTTTTATCTCCTACCCCACATGAGTCACGAAAATCCACTTGTAGAATTAGGATTGCCTGAGTTTGTATTGGGAATAAGATTTTACGTCACATTATTTTTGGGCAAAATCATATGGCACCTAAATTACTTCAAATCTAAATCTTATGGAACATATATTACTTCGAACCAGCATATTCTAGAAATTCAGAGATGCTGCACTCCACCTCGGCTCATTTAGCCAGCATTCTTACTTCCAGTCCTATAGGTGGTTAATCACTCAACAAAATTTCAGTCATTTGTTCCCTGACAAGAAGCCTGCCTTGCAGTCAGATGATCTCCTGTGAAATCATGGCAATGCAACCATTAACATCATTATAAACTCAGTAATGTAATAACTGCCTATTTATAATCACTTACTTCCCACTCGATGCTGAATAAGTCTCCTGGTGAGATAGTTGTGATATCAAAATTCACAACTTGGATGCAGTCCCACATTTGATAGCTCAACTCATCAATCTCTTGATAAAAAATGAGCAGAGGGAGCTATGCCAATCACGGTGCAGTTTGGAAAGGCAATTTCAAGAAAGCCCTCAAATGGATGGGTGACAAAAACAAAACCCGGAATTCCCTTCATAATATAATAGACATGTATTTTTATTTTTATATTTTATTTTTTTGTGGTTGGGTTGGGTTGGGTTGGGTGGGGGGTGGGGGCCGCGGGGGCGCAGGGGGTGGTGTGGGGTGTGGTGGATGTTGTATTCATATTGCTGATTATCTTCACTGGCATTTTAAAAATTTGATCTCAAAAGGTTGTTTCTTTATACACCTGGGCAGATGTATTTAGAAATGCCTGCAAACTCCCGAGGCAGATGCAATAATATACACCTCATGTTAAGCAACGTACATTCTTGGCAATATTAGGCAGTATTGCCTTCTACCAAAGTATTTCCATACATAACTCAGCTGTTAGTTAATTCATAGTGGAATTCATGAATCAGACATCCTTGCCCCAGCCATGGCCAGCATTTTGCTGTCACACTTGGCATCATTAAACCAATATACGAACAGCTTCTATGAGGCAGTGTAATTCTCAAACTAATGCCATATACACCATTAAACAAGATAATTGTGTAGTTCACTGTTTACCATACCAAACTCACAAAATATATGTTCAACTCTAAGTATCCCATTTACCTCTCCTGTGATGCGGTTAGTCTGCCAACAAACCAGGTTAATCAGTCTACTTTCCTCTAGCTTTCTCTAGATCAGGCAGATCTGCAATCAAACAAACAGGTTTCAGAAACTGCAGGTTGTAGCATGATCCTAAATGTCCTTTCAAATGCAATTGCTTGTGCACAACCGTGAAGCCATGGATGGATTATGTAGCCTATGCAAACAAGGTATACCATGCAAACCTAAACCAAATGCCAGCAAATCAGTACTGACAACTGGAGGCTGCACAAAAGATGGTTAAAGTTGCACATTCCAAGTAACTTTTCACCTTAATGCCACCAAAGCTATGGAAATCCTCAGCAGAAAAACAGCATACCCCAAAGGGCCACCTAACAATGAAAAGAAAGGCGTTGACTAGAAATGTTCTTACAGAGTAATCCATCATCACTGCTTTCATCATCTCTGCCATTTACCTGAACAAGTTAGGGAGAGATAAAGAGTCACACATTATCATGAGAAAAAATAAAAGCAAAAAAAAAGGAAAAGGATGGAGTAACCATACCCCATTGTCGTCGTCGTCAGAAGGAAGCCAGTCGGCTGTAAAAGTATGATAGTCAGACATGATATGAAACTGAAGAGGGAAAAAGAGAACATTTTACAGGAACACAGGATCAAAAGAGTAGAAGCTAATGGATTCTGAGCAACATTTTGGCATATTGCCCATCTATTCATAAATCAATTATCCAACCCAAGATACATAAACAGCAAGTGACCACTGCATCCAGAGAGAACATAAAGCTCCTACTACCGCAAAGTCTAGGGAGGTCCGATATATGCAGCCTTCCCCTCACATGTGAAGAGACTGTTTCCAGGTTCGAAACCACTAACATAAAGGTCATAATAGAGCAACCTTACCACTGTACCTAGGCCTGCCATCTAGAGAACATGAACATGTAGTAGACTTAACATCTAGCTAAGCCAGTCATAGACAAAGCATGTCTAGTAAACTTTGAACAAGGATTGTTAATGCTGGCATTGGATGAAAATTTCCTCTAATCACCACCAAATAGCAAAAATCTAAAGAGAACCTCTTCAAATATGGCAAATGAAGAAAACTGCTGGAACTCCAATTGATCCTTTCAGTAAGAATCTTGGACATCAAAAAGAGGTCAAGATAAGTTAGCAACAATGTTTTAGGAGACAAAGTATGCTCCACAAGAGAGGGTAAAAGACTAACTCGAGTGAAGTGGTTAAGGTTTGCTTGGACAAATAAATCGTTTGCAGAAATGCCTGATATACAAAGCACCTTTAAATCAGAGACGAAGGTGAAAAATCAATGATAGCAGAAAGATGATAGTGAAATAACAGGATTTGGCCAGCAGACATGTAAAATTCATATCATATATCTAAATGTAAGAAGTTTGTACATATAACAGTCATTTTGAACAACTCAAAAGAAACAAATCAGACACCATAAAGCTTCACAATCCTTAGGATTTCTCCAGAGCAAGGGAAAAATGGACAGAGCAACATTCATTTACAAGCTACAAAGCTTGCTGGAGCTGACATTAGAGAGTCCACGGAAACAACCATAACATTCTTCATCATTATAGATGCATGGATTTATGCACAAGCCTGTGTGTATATGTAGCTAGACGACTCTCGGTCAAAAGAGGGTATGTCCTCACAATTCTCTTATGAGTACAAGACCAAGCTAGTCAATCAAATTCCATCTGTTTCTTTAGAATAAATTCCATTGGCTTCCTTTTTAGGAAAGAACTAAAGCAGCTCTAGTTGATTGACCTATTCCCTCTACCTTGCCATAGACCAACACGACCCTGAACTTGTCTCGCATCAACTGAGACCACCTATGACACACCTGACCCAGAACTACCTCCCCCTCCTCCCCTATGTCTGATCAAACTTCTAAGTGAATGGAAATGCTAGAGTACAATGGATGAGAGGCAAGCGGTGGTAGGATGTTGCAACAGGGAAGGAAGCAAAAGACAAAGGACTGGGTTTATCTGATTGGGTTGGCAACTCTAATTCAAGATCCCATGGGACAACAGATTGGGTTGGATTAGTTCAGATACAAGTTCATCACACACTTTTGAGGCTAGGCCAGGTTTGGGTTTGGATTGGAGAAAATTTCAAGTTAAAGAATCATCTACATATCAATAATCATTAATTAGATTTTGCCATAATCCTCATGTAGGTATAAAAACATATTGTTATAACTAGCTATCTTAGACAAATCAGTTAGGCTGCACTTGGTAGAAGGGATAAGTTGTGGAAGGATATCCCTTGTGTTATAGAATGGTCAGGCTATTCCGTGGGATAAGTCCATTTTTGGCACTTGGAGGGCTAAGTAGGGGGAATAAATGAGTGCATCAATTTTTGAAATGATGTGGATTTTATCATGGATTTTATCACAATGATAACATTGCCCTTTCACTTTTTGGAGCAATCAAAGAGTAGATGAGGACAAAATAATTACCAGAGGGGATAAGTTTCCCATATTCCTCAAAAGGAAACTCCATTCCACCATTATCCATTCTCTCTCTTACTTACTGCACTAATCCATATTAGCCAATTCCAGGGTGCTTTTGGGGTGTTTGGTAGGATATTCGCCCCAATGGGGATATCATCGCACTTATCCCTTCCACAAAATGATGCAACCTTAGAGTATTTTTTGCATAATCAATATCTTGGCTTAATATCACTCAGAAATATACATGTAAGTAGGCTTGAATTGAGGGGATATCTAACCATCTTGGTCCATATATATTACTAGGGTTGGTTGGGTCATCTTAGGTCAAGAAATTGGAGTATCCAAACTTGATCCTAGATTCAAATGAAGTCTAGATATGGGCCCAACCTATACTCACCTAGGTTCTCACCCAAAAGGGCTAGTCATAAGGTTATCAATAGGGTCTTAGGCCTTGCTTAAGTACCCAATGCCTCCCAACAAACACTTGATGTAGGATCAAACTCACACAGATCCACACACTCTCTCCTTTTAAAACCCTAGCATCCCACCAAGGGAAGGGTCCAATCACAAACATCACGACTAGTTTGTGGTCAATCAATCCAAAAAAGGCTCGTGCCACAGTGTCCCCTAGCTATATATGATGTTAGCTATGGAGACTTCAATACCATTTGGAATTTAGGAGCTCACCCAAAAGAGCTACTAATAAGGTTATTATTGGGTCATTGGACCTACTACCCAAACCACGCCAACATATACCTTGATATGAGTCCTCACAAAACGAAACCTTAGGGTGGATCGACTATCCCACCATATCAAGGAGACTCAATCCATTGGCAATCCCGCTGGTAAGAGACAGTAGGCAAGGAGGAAGTGGGACAAGGTAGGTTGAAGGTGAAAGGAGGGGCGAACTAGTAATGCAGGACAGCCCTAGAAATAATATGCTAAAAGATAATAAGCAAATCAATGAAACTCCAAGCAATCATAATGAGGGGGAAAAACCTCGATAAAAGCACCATATAAGCAATCTAAAGACTAGTAACATGTGTGTAATTAGGGTTTAACTAATATTCATTTATATGTTGTAATCAGGGTTCGCCTTGTAGAAATAGATATGATCTTGTATTGAAAAAAAAATCTTATTATCAAATTTAATGTTTATTGTGACTGCTAGGAGGTTATAGGACGAATTATATATCCTGAATGTACCTTCATCAATAGGTTGTAGTGATGTGTACATGACTGATAGCGTAGTGACTAGGAAATAGGACAATCTAGTTAATTCCATTTATCTATGGCATGCTAGGCGACATTATGTTAGTCATGAGAGGATCCAGTGGTTGGTTAATGATCAATCATTGAGTTTTTTAAATGCTCAACCCTATCTAACATGTAGATCATATCTTCCAGGCAACATGACTAGCCTGCCCTATCCAAATAAGAAGAGCGTGTCAAAGAACCATTGGAGTTTGTTCACTCTGATTTATGTAGACCACTAAGTGTGGCAGCCAGAGGTGGATGAGTACTCCATCACCTTTATTGATGATTACTCAAGGTAGAGTATGATCTAATTGATGCACCATGAGTCTGAATCCTTTGAAAGGTTTAAAGAGTATTTAGTGGAAGAGAACCCTTGTAGGCAAATCAAAACTCTACATTCAGATCGAGGAGAAAATATCTCCAATGAGCTTCTTAGCTATATGAGAGTTAGTATGATTGTCTCTCATTAGACCGTGTCCTCAGCAAACTTAGAAGCTAAGAGCCAAAATTGAACCTCAATGGATGAGTCATGTAAGGTTGCCTATGTTTCTTTGGGGATATGCACTTCAAAGTGCAGTGCATAAACTAAACTACATTCTAACTAAATCAGTAAGGCTTACTCCATATGAGATGTGAAAAGGAAGCATATTTTGATTCACTTAGGAGACTGGGGTTGCCCACATAATCCCCACAAGTTGGAAGCCAAGATGATTATGTTACTTGATAGGATACCCCGAAGAGATGACGGGATTTACTTCTACAATAAAGAGGACTAAAAAATCTTTGTGAGTAGAAATGCTGCATTCCTAGAAGAGGATATAATCTTTTTTTGACTCAAGGTCCTGGGATGTAGACATGACTAATGGACGATCAGCAAAATCAAGAAAATGGGCGCCATGTTTCCCACGCATATCATTAATGGGCCGACTGACATCTCTCTGCCATCACTGAGTCACACCACATGTCAACCATCAGACGGTCGGATAGGATGCGGCATCTAGACAGTTTCAATTTTCCATGTTTAAAAAGGAAGAGGTCTCTGACCTTTTCGTACGTTCTCAGACCTTCTTCTTCTTTCGATTTTCTTTCTCATCTAGAGGGTGCTTCGGTTCATCGAAGGTTTCTTTTCAAGTAGTCGTCTCCACCTCTCAAAGAATCACCATCTTCTTCTTTCTTATCACGCCACAACAGGTTGGTTCCTTTCTTTTTTCTGTCTCCTTTCGCCTTCCTGGTTTGGTCGCTTCCTGTGTCTCTAATGGTGGATTCTAGGAGCCATAGCGAAAATCACTCTTCCGAATCAATTCTTTCCTCTTCTGGGAGCATTCCCATTAGTGGGGGTGAAGAGCGTGATGCCACATCTTTTGCTCCAGGTCAGATTGAATCTAAATTGAGAGCTAGAGATTTGAATCGCATTCGCATTCGGTACGGAGTCCCATCCATCTTTGAATTAGAACCTCCTGGTCCCAATGGTAGAGTAAGCAACCTCCCCCTGATAGGATAAGTTTGTATGAGGAAGCCTTTAAAATCGGACTCAGGCTTCCTATTCACCCTTCTATCGTCGAGATTTTCCACTTCTTCAATCTTCCTCTACGCTCTGTTATTCCAAACTCCTTCCGCTTCATCATCGGCTTTTTGATTTTTTGCTCTAGAGTCGGGGTTCAGGCTTCTCTATCCTTTTTCAATCTTTTATACCATGAAAAGATACATTGGGGATTGGTGGTATATCTCTCCACCAAGAGGAGCTCCCACACTGATAAAGGGGGCTCCATCTTTAGTGCACAATTGGAAGGTCGGGATTGGTGGTATGTCTCTCCACCAAGGGGAGCTCCCGCACTAATAAAGGGAGCTCCATCTCTAGTGCACAATTAGAAGGTCTGGTATTTTTCGTTTCAGTCCTTCCGTAAAGGAGTGGGGATGTCCACACTGGGGTCGGTTGAGAGATTCTGACTTCAAGGTCCCGAAGCTCAAAAATGAAGAACGAGAGCGCTCTGAGACTTTGAGGGGATATAAAGTTCCACCGCTGAAAGAGTTGCTATCAGAGCAATCTCTTTATAGCACAGGTGTTAGTCTGGCCGATCCCAGAGATAAGGAGATCCCCATTCCTCCCCACAATGTCTCTTTTGTGGCCATCCGCTGACGTTGAACTTCTTTGCAGCAACGATGAAGCCTGAAGAAGTAAAGGAGCTGCTGAGAAGATTGTCAAAAAGGGTAGCACCCTCTTCATCTGCTGGAGTTCCGAAGAACCCAAAGCTTCGGATAAAGGCAGAAAGGAGAGGGCTCCCTCGACTTCAACTCAAGAGGAAGCTATTTCGGTTCTTCCCTCACGAAGTCAGCTTCCAGGACCTGTTATGCTCCCCGCCCCTCAGGTTGGCCCGATATTGGCGAAGTTGGACTCTGTTGGAGAACTAATGAGTCAAGAGCAAGGTCAGGATTCGTCCACCGCCAAGGAGGTTTTCGATAGTTGGAAAGAGTCCAACCGTGCCTTCAAAAGCATACTCCTCAATGACGGTCTAGAGGAGACCGAGAAAAAGACTGTGAATCAGCAAAGACAAATGATCTCCACTTTCGTGAAGGTCAATCTGCTCCTGTTTCTTTTCTCCGTCTCTTTCCTCTCTTTTTTTCTCATTCCCTATCTTATAAATGTAGGCCGGACATTCTGCGGCAACTCTTATCACCAAAATGAACGATGCTAAGAAAGAGCTGGCTGAAGCAAATAAGAAATGTCAATCGGCCGAAGCTGCAGAGGCTAAAGGTCAAATCGAGGGCAAAAGCCGCTGAGGCCGAGGTGGGCCAATTGAAAAATAAGTTGAAGGAAATTGAAGCCACATTGGCTTCAGAAAGGAAGAAAAAATTGGAAGCTCAAACCAAGGCCATTGAAGTTGAGAGGAAGGCGCAGAAGCAGGTTGCTGAAGTTGAGAGGAAGGTCCAAGAGCGCTGCTGAAGCAGGACGCACAGCTGTGGAACCTTCCGTGCATCCACCGAATATTCGGATGAGAAGCTTACTTTCAGCCTGGATGCCTTCAACACTGGTCTCGATATTTACCGCAAAAAGGTGAAGGAGTGCTTCCTAGACATGGATTGGGATTTTTATACCAGCTGAAGAGGGAGAAGAAATGTCATCGACGAAACTTCGATCGTTGAGGCAAGCGAGGGACCGTCCGAAGTTTCTGTACCTCCAGAGGTTGCTCCTGCACTCATCTCTACTGATGTTGCACCGCCTCCGCAAGTATTGGAGCAAGCGGCCATGGTTTCATCCGATCTACCATCGATCGATCCTTATACCGAGGTCGGACATAACTAAACTTGTATTTCTTTTATTTTTTCTTTCGTTAATCAATATAAAAATTGACTTTCAAAATTAATGAAAGAAAATATTTTACCCATATTTTAGACTTATTTGTGTGCGATGTCCTCAATTGATCCGTTGTGATTATTGCGATCGCATGTTCACTCAATACCGAATAAGCATCTTCCGAGGGCTTCGTCTATAATAACTCGAATTGGAACTCTTGAAAGGAGCTTGTATCAGGCTCAACAGGATGCTACCGAAGCTAAGGCGAAACTTTGGAGGTTTGAGATAAGTGATGAGGCGGCGATGCAGAAAAAGAGTCCGTAGAAGCATTTGGAGGAGCCGAATAGGCGTCTAGAAGAGATGAACAGGAAATACTTCTCCGAAAAATGTAGATTGACTGCAGAGCGCGATGAAATTACCAAATCTATCAGGGCCGTCGGTTGGAGGGATGGATGTGGAAAAATCTCTTCTCAATGAGCAGCTGCAAGTGGCCCGAAACGAGATTGCAAGACTGAAGTATGACTTGGCTTCATGTAGGATTGGTGATAAAGCCAAGCAAGGAACTGATAAGCTTAAAGAAGAGCTTTATTTAGCTAGGGGCGAGATAAGAAATCTTTATCGCTCACTGGATGCGAAGAGATCAGCAGTTGATGATGTTCAGAGCGAATTGGTCAAGACCAGGAGGATGGTCGTTGATCTCTCTGGTGCCCTCCAAAGGGATAGATCTTCATTGACCGAACCTAGAATTCAGCTTGCAGAAAGACGGCTGCGGCTGAGCATGCTAAAGCAACCATCAGATTATTAGAGGATCGGTTTGCTTCGACGTTGCGGGATACAACCATCGCAATTGGTGATATATCAACTCAAGCGATGAATCTCGACTTTGAAAAATGTCGAGGCTTAGTTAGAAGATTTTTTTCTGAAGTTGATTCTTATCTTCCAGCTTCAAACCTAGGGGGAATGTCGAGTGCCGAAGCTCCACTAGCCAAGGATTGATCTTTGAACCTGTGCATCTTTTCCTTGTCTTTTCATGATTGCCTATTTTTTACAGCTGTAAGAGATTTTCTGATAAGGAATAGGATTTGAAACTACAACGTTGCACAAGTTCACTATCTCACTCGTAGGACCTATAATTTGGATGAATTGTTTCCACACCGAGACGCTTATCATGGCATCAGCAGAGCGGCCATGTCTTTAGGTTTGGCTTATTTTTTGGCCGAAGTTGGGGGCTTGAGGGTCCTTTCGTGTTAGCCCCTGCTCGTAGATTCCGATTTTTGGCCCGAATGAACATCAATGGGCTTCGAGGATTCTCGTTGGTTACCCCCCGCTCGTAGATTCCGATCTTTGGCCTGGATGAACATCAACGGGCTTTGGGGCTTCTCGTTGGTCACCTCGCTTTTCTTGATTACTAAGGTCTTCTTGGGCATTGACCGCTGAAGAATAGGTTCGGCCTTCAGGGGTCCTCAAGGATTAGCCCCTGCTTCTTAATAATGGAGGTTACTATTGCTCGTTGGGAGAAGAATCATCGTGACTAGTCAAATGTCTTCCTGAAATTGAAGCATCCATTCAAGGCATGCCTTGGGACTCTTTCTGTCATAATGGCAGACGGAATTTTCTAAAGAAATCAATTGATGGTCTTCTTTTAGGCCATCTTCCGGTTGCCACATGGCAAACCTGGGTAGCTTTCGAAGCGCTCCACTGACTACATTTGGATAAGAGGGAGGCGTAGGGAATGGCGGCGACGGTTGAAATTTCGAAATGCGACACATGAAGGATCCGGATTGGCTCTCGCATGGGTGCATTTCTGCTTGGATCTTCTATAAATTGTCCCTTCCTGCCGCTAGTGCACCCACGAACGTCTTCCCTGCTCTCGTTCCTTTTAGTTCTCGCTCTCAAGATCATGGAGCCTGCTCTCCACTAAGTCAAAGAAGCTGCCAAAAGAAGGCGAAGTTCCTTCGAAAGGACTCCAACAAAAAGGCTAGGACGGCGCTTAATGAGCCTCCTCCTAGGACTCCTAGTGCGGGCTCCTCCATTGGGGTGATGCTCCACCCTAGCACTGCTGAGGAGGCCTTTGCTGAGGCCCGTCTCCACTGCATCACCGAATTCAAGGCCTCAGAGGCCTTCAAAGAGAACTTCTGGATGCCTCCACGATTGGATTTGTGTAGGATTTGAAAACTGTAAGGCCCGCATCAAGTATCTGATGCCGCAGCTGGACCTGCATCGCCTCCACCCTGGGAACAGCGACGACGAGGTTGGGACGTTCTCTTCGAACGAAGATTGAGTTTTCCTTATCCTGGATCTTGGTCTTTGTTATGGCCAAGGAGTTGTGGTTTCGGAGGAGTCCCTATTTTCCTCTTTTCTCTCTTTTTTTATGTTTCTAACTTTCTATTATCGTCTTTGTTTTCCCGTCTTCCATTTGTATGTATTTTGAAGTAATGAAAAAAAGAGCATTTGCATTTATGCGTACCTTCTCTGTGCTTTTTGTTTCTCCCTGGTACTCTCTTCTTTTTTATTAGTTGCCTTCAAAACATATTTAGTCGGTTAATCCCCAAAGAGAATTCATTTCATCGGGGTGATATCAAAAGATAAAGAAATAACAATGTCTTTAAAGAAGAATATAACATTCAATGGGTGAATAATAACATCACCGATAATACATCCGCAAGTTATTCGAGTTCTAGGGCCAAGATAGAAGTATCCCGTCCAATTGCTTGAGACGATAGGTTCCTGGCCGGATAACTTCGTAGGAGAGGTTGAAAGAAGTCTCCCCGTAAGAGTTCTTTGGATGGTTCGGTAGGCCCATAGGATATTGTATAGCTCATCGACCCAAGCTCCCTTGGCTCGGCCAATCCTTGCTTTCAATCCCTGCAAATGGTTCGGTTGGTAACTTCGGCCTCTCCGTTGGCCTGAGGATGGCCCACCGCAGTGAAGTGCTAGGAGATGCCGCGATCTTAGCATAATTCAGCGAACTTCGTGCCTATGAATTGGTGACCGTTGTCTATAACAATCACTTGGGGAAGATCGAACCTGCAAATAATAGCCTTCCAGACAAAGTCGGTCACTTTGGCTTCGATAATTTTGGCAAGAGACTCAGTTTCCACCCATTTGGTAAAGTAATTGATGGCTACTAGCAAGAATTTCTTTGGCCCGATGGTGGTGGACAAGGACCTAAGATGTTCATTCCCCATTAAGCAAACAGCCAAAGAGCGGCAATTGGAGTAAGCGGCACAGATGGCAGATGCTGAACATTAGCATTCCGCTGGCATCGATCGCACCATTTAACAAAATTAGCTGCTTCATCTTGCATCTTGGGCCAATAATATCCTTGTCGAAGTAGTTTGTATGCTAAAGACTTGCCAACCAGGTGATTGCCGCACATTCCTTCATGCACCTTCCGAAGAGCATACTTGGCTTCGGATGGGCGAAGACACCTTAAGAACGGCAAAGAAAAGGATCGCTTGTAAAGTCTCTCATTGTAGAAGATGGAGCGGGTGGCCTGAAACCTGATCTTCCTGGCTTCTTTCGAATCTGCAGGCAACACTCCATCCCTTAAGAAGCGAACAAAAGGATCCATCCAGTAGAATTCGTCATCAACTTGCAGAACTTGGGCTAAATTTTCTATGCTTGACCTTTCCAACACTTCAAAAGATGATTGTTGTGGAAGATCCCCTGGCACAAGGGTTGCCAATTTTGACAACAGATCAGCTTTCGAATTTTCGGCCCGAGGTACTTGCTAGATGTCGAAGTCAAGGACTTCCGATATCAGATCCCTCACCTTCTGCAAGTATTTTTTCATATTTTTTTTTCGAGCTTTGAAGTCTCCTCTTACTTGCCCTACCACCAATTAGGAATCAGTGCAAATCCTCAATTTTGATACCCCAAGCTCTTTGGCATTCCTTAGCCCTACCAGAAGTGCTTCATACTCCACTTCATTGTTGGTAACTAGGAAGCCGAACCTCAGGACATATTCAGCAGTAAACCCTTCAGGTCCGAGTAGCAGTAACCCAGCCCTTAATCCAGCAGCATTGGAAGAGCCGTCTACATATATTACCCAGGAGTTCCCTGGTTTAGATGACTCTAGTTCTTCTGTCACATCTTTATGAATAGGGTCGAACATCTCCAAGTCATCCGAAACGATACATTCTATGATAAAGTCTGTCAAGATCTGTGCTTTGATGGAGGGTCGAGGTCGATATTGGATTTCAAATTCTACAAGTTCAATAGCCCACTTCACCAATCGGCCAGAGGTGTCAGGACGATGTAAAACAGCTTTAAGGGCCTAGTCCGTCAACACCGTGATTGGGTGTGCAAGAAATATGGCCGAAGTCTTGCGATTGTGACAATGAGCGCAAAGATTAGCTTCTCCAACTTCGTGTACCTGATCTGCGCATCATGTAAGACTCGACTGGTGTAGTATATTGGTTTCTGAACATTATGCTACTCATAGACCAACACAGTGCTTATTGCCACTGGAAATACCGCTAGGTACAATAAAGCTACTCGCCTATGCTTGGCTTGCTGAGTGGCGTCGAACTTAAATATTGCTTCAGCTCCCCAAAGACTTGCTGACACTCATCAATCTATTGAAAATTCTTCAACTGCCTCAACGTTCAAAAAATGGAGGCAGCGCTCAGCCGATCTTGAGACAAATCTATTTAAAGCCACCACTTGACCAGTGAGGTGCTGAACTTCCTTGATATTTCGTGGTGGACTCATTTCTATTATAGCCCAAATCTTCTCCGGATTGACTTCTATCCCCCGACAGGATACCATAAAGTCTAAGAATTTGCCCAAAGTCACCCCAAAGGCACACTTGGTAGGATTCAGCTTCATTTTGTACTTTCTCAATGTGGCAAAGATCTCTTCAAGGTCTTCAATGTAGGTCTGGGAAGCCTTTCTTTCGACCAGCATATCATCCACGCAAATCTCCATATTTCGGCCAATTTAGTCTTTAAGAAGCTTGTTGACTAGGCGCTGGTAAGTTACACCTGCATTTTTTAAACCAAAGACATCGTCCTATAAAAAAAAGACCTCTATCAGTAATAAAGGCCGTTTTCTCCTCATCTTCGGGAGCCATTCGAATCTGATTGTATCTAAAAAGGCATCCATGAAAGTGAGGAGCTCATGGCCCAAAATTACATCCATCAATTGATCAATGGAAGGCAAGGGATAGCTATCTTTCAGGCATGCTTCATTAAGGTTTTTGAAGTCGATGCAGACCCTCCACTTGCCATTTGCCTTTTTTACAAGAATTACGTTCATGATCCAGCTAGGGTAGTTGATTTCTCGAACGAAGCCTGCGTCCAGCAGTTTGTCTACTTCTTCAGCTATCATCTTTTGCCGCTCAAGTACAAAGCTTATTCTCTTCTGCTTAACAGGCTTGTGCCTCGAGTTGACACTCAACCGATGCATCATCACCTCTGGATCAATGCTGAGTATGTCGATCGGTGCCCAAGTGAACACGTCAGCGTGGGCCTGCAAAAAGGAGATAAGTATTTCCTGGTTATCTGGTCAAGATTCGACCCAATCTGAACGGTATGCTTCTTGTTGCCATCTTCAAGTGGGATAGTCTCCAAATCCTCCACAGATCTTTTCTTTGGACAAATCATCCCGAGTGTCCAATCCATCAACTGGGTAGACTTCAGATAGTCCTGATCCATGAAGCGCAATGTTGTAACACTACCGCACCAACACCTGATCCCCACGCACTTCACCAACTCCGAAGTTCGTCGGAAACTTCATCTTCAAATGATAAGTGGATACAATGGCTTAGCGTATATTGAGTCTTGGACGTCCAAGGATTGCATTGTAAGCCGAAGATGTTTAGACTATCAAAAATCCACCTGGACTTTAGATCATCAAGGAGACCATCCGGCTACTACAGAAAGAGTTATTACCCCCTCAATCGGCACAGTATCCCCAATAAACCCCACAAGAAGGGTATCCATCCGTCCCATTCGTTCCGATGGTATGCCTATTTAAGAGAAAGCATCATAAATAAACATTGACAGAACTTCCATTATCCATTAAAATGCGACGTACATCATAGTTTGCGATATTAAGAGTTACAACCATCGCGTCGTTATGTGGGAACTGAATCCCTTGGGCATCTTCAGTAAAAGGGATTCTTCGACCTTCGACTTCTTGGATGGTTCGGCCACTTCCTCCATCCTTTCGTGGGGTCCCCCAATTATTGCATTGATCACCCCGCAAGAGGCCAATCTCCAGAAGGCTCCCTCTGCTGTGGTTCTAAAGGGGCAGGTAGTCTCCGCTGCTCCTGTCGACATCAGATAAATCGATCCAAGTGATCACGCCGAATAAGTTCTTCAATTTCATCCCAAAGCTGGATGCAGTTTTTGGTGTCATGGTCGCGGTGATAAAGGCAATATTTATTGGATTCCGCCGATCGAAACCAGACTTCAGCCTCAATGCTCTTGGAATCCGATCCTTGATCTCCATAAGCACTTGAGATCGATCAGTATTTAAAGGAGTGTAGTTGGGGAACCTTCTAGGTGGAGGCATACGCCGATCCCATTGAGGATTATCCCTCTGTCGAGAGTTGAATGGCGAAGTTCGAGATCTTCGATGTCTGGAAGGAGAACGAGGAGGCTATTGGTTCTTTAGGGGAGATTTAGGCCTTTCTTCCCTCTTGTCTTCGGTAGAAATTGCCAGGGGCTCGCCTTCAAATGCCTCATCTGCCCTAGCGTATTTCTCCGCTCGGACCAACATGTTAGCAAAATCTTGAGGATAGATCTTCTCCAGAGAATAATGAAGACCGTTCTTCAATAATCCGCCCTTCAAGATGACCATCGCAACTGATTGATCCAAGTTGCACACTTCCAGCACAGCCGCATTAAAACGACTGAGATAAGATATGGACTCCCCTTCTCTCTACTTCACGTTCATCAGAGTTTGATCCTTTCTGCTGCGTCCGGCTACTCACAAAATGGCCAACGAATAGCCAGCTCATTTAATCAAAGGAATGGATTGTCTGGAGCTTCAAACTGGTATACCAATGCCTAGCTATATCCTTCAAAGTAGATGGAAAGGTACGATAGAGGGTGGCATTGCTTGCCCATGAATGGGCATCAGAGATTTGAAACTCTCCAAATGGTCCACAGGATCAGTGATCTCATGGTAACTCAAGTTGTGGCATCTTGAAGTTCAGGAGGAGTGGCTCTTGCATTAGCTGGTCACTGATCAACGGGTTAGTGTTGTACCCGTCGTCAAGAGCCAATGCCTGATGACGAAGCATCTTAATGTGCTCATACATCTCTCGAAATTTACGGTCGATGTCAGCAACAATATGATTCTCATAACACATAAGAGGGGATCGCCAACTGGGCATCGAGTCTTGCCTAGAATGGGGACTCGACGATCATCTTCTAAGCTCGGGACTACGAGGTCGACTGTGATGGGGTCTACCTTCCCTGCTCAGAGCTTCGAGAGGAGAGTGGAGGTCATGCCTGCGGTGCCGCTGCAAACTGCTGTGGAGGAATTACTGAAGATGGATTCACCACCGATACCTCGCTGGCCGATGGAGGTGCGACCGTAGTCGCCACTACTGATGCCACCGTCAGTGATGTCGCATACAACTGCTGCATCGTTTGGACGATGGTGGTTAAGATTTGGACTTGCTGGAACAGTAATTGAAACTGTTCCGCACTGACAGTCGCCATCTGTAAGGGAGGTGGTCGCTGGACTTCCGACTGCGGCTGCGCTGAAACTTGCTGGACCGCCGCATTCTCCACGGACTGGGAGGTGGCAGCGATGCCGGATCTCCGAGTAAACATCGTAGTGCCATAATCGTTATTTGATGCTCCTTCTCAAAGTAGGTCACGATCTTCTTTTAGCGCCAATCTGTTGCCGTTGAAATCTGGATTGTGGTCGGATGGAGCTGGAGTGATAGCGCATCCCTCCTTCAGAAAATCTGCGCAAGTCCTAACTGGAGTTGACTCCAGTGGAGACCCTTCGACGCTCAAGTCAGATCTCAGAAAAATAGTAGAGTGTAGAAGATCATGGATGCATACCTTGGGAGGTCCTTTGTAAATCTTTTGTAAGGTGGAACCACGTAACCGTTGAGACAGATCATAGGGGCGATTTAGGTGCAATATGGTGAGACTCCTGATCGAGATCATTGGGTGTTTATTGCACCTCCTTATCCATTTCGAAATCAACTGAGAGTCATAGACGATTCCGAATTTTGAATTAAAGCACAGGTGAGATTGGCTGTACCTCTTTGGTTGAAGGTTCAGTATAATTTGATTTGGTTGGATGCTGAAAGAAGGAAACGGCCGAGTCGAATCTCATCTAGCAAGATGAGAGCCGATGCTTAAATATGGCCAAAGTCAGAACTTAACATGCCTAAGTGCCCCACCATCTGCAATCATTTGTGTTGGAAGCCGATAGCTATAAAGACTGCGGTAGATAAGGTGACGAAGCACAAAAGATCGATCCTTGAATTCCGCTGACTGCGGTCAAGGTCTAGGGGTCACCATAGGTCGAAGTTAGGATTGAGCCATCTCGCCGTGCCCATCGGCCCAAACATAACCATCTATCTCCGTCTTCGGCCCAAGGAGAAAATATCCCCCTAACACATGTAATTATAAATATTTTTGAATTAATACAAAGGATTTTCTTTCCATGATTATATACATTGCAGGGTGTATGTCAAACATCGACCATAAAGCTGGAAAAGAGTTCACGGGTATTCCAAGATTGAGTGTGTTCCACGAAGAGGATTATATAAACTTAGGTACTTGAAACTTATTCACAATTATGGGTAATGTTGGGTATCATGTGTCTAAAGTTGTCAAGGTGGCTGTTGACTTTGTGAAATTCCTCCATCGAGATAAGATCTCACACTGACACCTAGGTATGCCATCACACTAAATGATCAACATTTGTAATCCATCTCACAAAGTACTGTCAAGGATAGAGATATCACAAAGTGCATGAGCTTACAAATGGTCCTTTGACATAAAGATAGGACAAGTTGCTACATTTTGGAGGTCAACAAATTTTCGACCAAACTCATGTATCGACCATGATACCTTGGACTTTGTCCTTGATAGGGAGCATGGTGATTTGCTGGATTCAAACATGGGAGTTAAGTTGTCCAACATGAAACTATCATACTGGCATAATGTCCATATTAGAATAGAAACATTATCAAACATATAAAACCTAGGTCCCAAGAAGTGACTTGAAAGGATTTCGAAACAACAGTTTTCACAAATTATTATGACAAATAATTAATAATTTTCAAAGTCTCTCTTTAATAGTTTTTATAAAGTATATCTGATGTGATCCAATGTTCTAATAGGTCATCACATTGTTTGACTAAGAGTTTGACAATACTATACTTAATAGTCATATGATGATGTAGAAATGATGATAGATGGAATCGCAAAGTGTAGCTTGTGATGGAACATCGAAACTAACAAGTTTAACACAACTCAACAAAAGGTCCACTAATGCATTATAGGCACTACATCTCTATGCTGAATCATGTTGCTAATGTGTGACTAAGGCAGACTTGAAAGGAAGGCCTTTGATGAGCATGAGCCCGAGTCAACCAATCCTGATAGTACATCTAACATGTCCCATCCATCTCCAGATCAATTAGAATAAGACTCTAGTTTAGGATTCTCTCATTAATTGGATCAAGAAATTCAGGATTGATTGCAGAAAAGGTTAGGCTAGAGAATTTGCCTAGATATTAGGATAGGGCTAGCTTAGGTCAAGCAAGAGCTGGCCTAGGCTGACCAAAGCCACTTGAGTAGGATCTAAGTGGGAGCTGACCAACTGATGCCCCTCCAAAAGTAGCACCGCTAGCGGTTCCCTTCTAGAAGAAGACAGCAGCCTTCCTACAGAGCCGAAGCCCCTCTTGTAGCCCTCGTGGACTAAGTCCAAACAAGACTTCATAGAAAAGGGATGGCCAAGATAGGTAGCTGCCCACCTCATCTAGCTTATCTCCTGCCTTTCCTAGTCCATGTCCTAATAGGACTCTTGAAGAGAAGGGGCACCACCCTCCTTTGTAAAAATGGAGGAGTCCTATTGTCTTGGGCATCCCAAGGAACAGCCCATGCTGCACATTCAATGAGAAAGGCACATAAAGGATGGGTGCTCCTTCTCCAATCACAAGAGAGAGAGGCAAGCTTATAAGACAAGTCTCTCCAACAAAATATTCCCTTGGCCTGTAGTTCTAGGAGATTAGTGCCTAACAAAGTGTTGAAGGATATGCACATCGACTGAGGCGACTACAGGGAGCAAATTTGATAAAGTCATATTCTTTCATGATCTAAGTGTCTCCAAGGAATGTAAAGATCAACTCCAAAATCATCATCATGGTGGGTATATTTCATTCTAACCCTTATGTGTGTGCTTCTTTTTGTGGTAATATCACGAGTCTTAATATTCTGCTGTAAGTCATTGATGATCCCTAGGATTCCATCTGAAGTTAGGGCTCAGTATTCATTACTCAATTCATGTGCTTACTCAGACCAGACAACCAAGCAACTGCAGATTTATGACTCTATCAGGAAGGACGAGAGGACTATAATAAAGACTGCCATCATCGATGGTGGTTACTATGAATGGGTAATAATGACAAATGGCCACATATGGGCTCTTTTCTACACAAAGATGCGGCAACCAAGCAGTAGATTATTGGTGCAACAGGTGAGAAAAAGGCTTCACCATACTTTGTACATCATAGAGGATAGATGGGATTTACATATGGGCAAGGAGTTGCATCTGGCAGGTACAACATGATGGAACAACATAGCTTAATCCTTAGTGTTTGGCATTTCTTACATCTTAATGATCGTAAATTTTGTCCTCCATTATGCAGCCTACTACTTGAATCCAAAAGTACCCATGCAATGGCAATGCAAGCCCTGACTAGGAGCTACTATGGGAACTTAGGACAGTGGTGCAGCAACTGTCGACAAATCTAAGCTTGGTGATGGAAACAATCAATGAGGTAATAAACTAAATAGTACATTATATTTCATGTTTACTAGACATGAACACCGAGTCTATACTATCTAATCAGGGAAGAAGTTCCTGGAGAGGCACGTAAGTTTCAGAAAACTCAGAGCTTAACAACGTCAGCAGGTAGAATTAAAAATTGCTCAAATGAGTCCTTCTTTCATTGTTCATGAAGATTTAATATACTTAAGTTTATGTGATCCTGAATTATCTGGATTGAAGGGAGTGGTCAATCCAGTAGAGCATCAATGCACCTAATTTGAGGTAGACTGCTATCCAAGTCTTCTAGCAAACCGCCTTGTCCGGTAGATGCAAATATAACTGGAGCACCTTTTGCCCTAATCCATAGCAAGGTGGCAAACAGCTGGACGAGCAAAAGGCTGCATGACTTAGTATTCGGACATTATAAACAAGGCTGAGACAAAGGTACTTGAATCAGGTCAAGAAGAAAAGGCACAAAGACCCATTGGCAATTGACTTTGTTCATGATGATGATCCTATGATTGGATCGATTGTAGATTAGCAGCTTGAGATGAGCCCATGCTAGAATGAGCCAAGGGACCCCCTACAACCAATCAGAACCATTTAGAGGAAGGTGGGTGTGTGTGATCTGGATGGATGGGCAGAGGAGAATATTTCACCCACCATGACCGAGATAGGAGTCAAATGATTCTGATTAGTGATTTAATTGGGAAATGTTGGGTCACGGTGCAGTGCATAGGCCTCCAAGATCGATCGGTCCAATAGAAACATTTACAGGAAGGTGGTGTATGTGATCTGGACGGATGGGCAG
>KE505312.1:359607-369720 GCA_000441515.1 Elaeis oleifera | reverse complement strand
TATCACATACAACAACACCTAAGGTTTCAAGATCTAAGATTTTGTAAGAAAGTAAGTTTTCTCTTTTCACTTTCTTCTTCATGGGACCTCACAGTGGCACCCCTATACACTATGAAGAGCACCTCATTGAATGGGAGGAGAGGGTCATGAAACCCTACTTGCTTGTATGATCGGACGGCCTGATGATTACCCAATTCGAGTACTTTGCTGCTCAAAACATCTAATCTAAATAAATAATAATTAGATCTAAAAATAAACTAATTTGATCTAATCTAAATCATAAATAATCAGATCTAATAATAAAAAATCAGATCTAAAGTCATATTAATTCATATCAAAACAACCTCGTTCTGATACAGTTAAAGAAAATTTGCGGTAGTGCAGTATATGCAATTAAAAAATTTTATGCAGCAAAAATAATAGATTAAATAATTTAATACTAATCATATGTATAAGATCTAATCTTAGACTATCACATCAGGATCTTTGATATGAAAATATATGTTTTAGAACTGAAAATAAAATCACATCGATCTCATTGATGTTGAAATTTTAGATCTAACTATTAGATCTATCATAGGAATCAAAATAAGTTAGAGATCGTTTCAAATAAATTTTGATCTTGATCTCCTCTGATCCAATAGTTGGAGAGGGTGTTCCTCAGATCGCTCGCAGTCACACAAAGTTATCTGACCTTTATAGAAAATCCATACGAATACTGGCACAGATCAGGGGCTGGGAGATGCTAGTCTATGAACAACTTCGACAGCTTACCTCTTCCTTCTTCTACAAGCACCTTAGACACTCCAAAGTAATAGGAGATTTGGAGGAAGAGAGGAGGAGGAGAAGAGGCTCTGAAAATAAAAAATCTACAAAAAAATTATGGGACATCCAAGAGAGGGGTCTCCTTTATATAGACTAGGAATTAGGATTTTTCAAGAAAAGATGCCATGAATCAACACCAAAACTCCTTTTGGCATCCCCAAAATTTTGAAAAATTATTAGGTGTGGAGAAGAAGTTTGGAGTCTCACACACTAAAACATTTCTCAAGAAAAATAAGAAAAAACTAATATGCTCCAACAATATACTATATATAAAAAATTCCTTTCTTAATCTACATCTTATCGCTAATTCGGATCACATTCAAATTAGGCAAGAGATAATATTGTGACTCATCGGCTATAACTGACCACCCTTATTGGATCCTCTCTTATGATGCCAAAAATCACAATCCTAATCCAATTAGGCATGGAGAAATTGGCATGGATCAAGATGTGACGCAAAAGATAAGAATAGAATCCTAGTCTGACTTGGACTCTTCATTTCTTATTCAATTTTAATCCAAATCAAATTTAGATTGAAACCACTGATAGAAATGAACCTTATCCAATTAGAAATCTAAATATCTCATCAAATTTCTAACCCAATTAGAAATTAGCCGAGTCCAAACTCTGATCGAATTAGGATCAAATTTTTCTTGGAATCGGATTTGAACATATTAATCTCAATCTGAGTCGAATTGAATCTAATTTAATTAGACTTGTTCCAAAGCTCTTTACTCAATCAAATTGAGTCAATTAGTAATTTAATTACTAATTAATTCTCTATAAATGGTAGAGTCTCAGTCCCAATGGGACTCTCCCACAGTGTCCTAGTCCAAGTAGGACTCTTCACCAGAGTCACAATCCAATTGGACTCTTTAGCCATCAGATCTGATCAAATCTTCTAATGCGTATGACCCCATAGATTCAAACCTAAGCCAGTAGCATAGAAACAACTTTCTATACCAATCGATGAACCATCTAGCAATGAGGACCTGATGATCGGATGGGTCGAAGTGTTGCAAAGCAACCTTCTAGAACCTACTGGTGTATGGTTACCGTATATTTATCCCTTTGATCCAAATGCTCAAGGTAACTTAGGATTTACCTATCAATCCTAATTAAGTCGACCACATTGTATTTCAACCTTTCAAATCCATCTCATGGATACCCTGACCAAGATTTTGCTAAATTGAAATATACTGATGCATATCTTGCACCAATTCAGAGGGGTCAATTCCATCTTGACTCATACACCGACTTGATAAGTACTTGACTGCACCTAGTATCCTTCCATCACTACGTTAGAAACTTAGATAGTCTGATACTAAAGTATAGTGAGTTGCTTACAAGTCACCGTGGTGGTCTCAGGTCGGAGGGACATTTATATCCTTATCCTTCACAAGTTACTTTTGACAGCAGAGTGCTCAGCACATGGTCACGTTCGATGCAAATGTACTCCTACATTCCATCTATATGCCATAATAGTGTCTCCACACTCCTTGGTTAAGAGGACAACCAACTCATATGGCACACAATGATCTACACTTGATATCGCTATTGTCCTAGTAATGGCGTATCATTTGGTCGCGAACAATTTTAAGGACCTAACGATAAATTCTTCTTTATCGATTAATATATACATACAGGAGTTCATTACAATACAGAAGTTCAAAGATGGTCAATTTGTAATGAAAATGTCAAATAACTTTATTAATGAAAATTCATATACTGTTTACGAGATGAGCACAATCATCTAACGATTGATTTTGGGATATATTTCCTAACAGAGGGACCCAATGACGGCTTTGCACTTGCTTGTGAATGGTGGGTCTAGCTTAACTAAGGAGTGCGGACAATAACTGTTTGGTGAGCTCACATGACTTAGAGATCAAGTGGCTGCAACATGCTTAGAGAAGCATCTGGGCAAAGAGTTGTCTATGCATCGGTGTTTATTCGTATTACCAATAACTATTAGGTGAGGTGCACGGTATCGGTGGGACCGCAGCACCCACTAGAAACCTAATTGTTGCATTAGAATTTTCGTTTCTCCATTAGAGAGTGTGGGAGATTTGATAAAATAGTGGGAGTCTCTTTTGCATCTAAAAGTCCCTAGAGCAAATTATAATTTAGTGTTAATCATTAGAAGTTTAATTTATCTTAATCGGTTAAAGTTTGTAGTTTATTAATTTATGTTCTAGTTTAGCTTGTGTTCTGCTTGTAGCCTTCTGTTAGCTTATGTTTCAATTTGTATTTCTTATTTTAGCTTAGCTTGTGCTTTAGTTCGTCTTAACCTTTCATTAGCTTGAGCCTTAGTTTAGATTTATTTTCAACAGTTTGATAGTTTGCTTCCCTCAAACTGTTCATCGTGTCTGAGTCTATCCTTCTTCTTCCTTTCGTATGTCTATCTATTCATCCTTTACCTTGTTTTTATGTCTAAGTAAATACTATCTGTAGGTTTGACCTCATCTACTCAATTGTAATCATTTTGCTGTCATACTCCTGGGTTCCGGACTGTTTGTTATACGGTGCTATCAAAAGAGAATTTGATGGAACTCCTTCGGTAGGAAACCCTTCTGATGTGGTAGTTACTTTAATTTAAATATCCTTTATCATTTTGTAGGAGACTGTGTGGACATATATGAAAAGACTAGGGAACAATTGATTAATCTTAAGTGTAAAACTATGTCTGATTTTAGATGGTACAAGGATAAATACTTTTCTAAACTTTATCAAGTTCCTGACCGAAATCAAGAGTTTTGGAAAGAAAACTTCATATCAGGGTTACCTCCTTTGTTTGCTGAAAAAGTTAGAAACATATTAAGAAATGAAGGAGATGGTAGTATCAATTATAAGCAATTAGATATGAAAAAAATAGCTCAAAAGGTATAATTAGTAAGAGTTGAATTATGTAATGATTTAAAGATTAGAGATCAATAAAGAATAAAATTACTTGGGAAAAAGAATTAAGAAATTTTGTTACCAGTTCGGATTTCAACTAGATCAACCATATAAGAAGAAAACTAAAAATTAAAAGAATATAAAAAGAAGTATTATGATAAAAAAATCTTCAAAAAAATAGAAAAGTTCTTCTAAACCATATTCTAAAAGGAACAAAGTAAAGACTGAATATCTAAAAAGAAAACCTCTAGTCTGTTATAAATGCAATCAAGAAGGACACCTAGCAAATCGATGCTATAAAAATACTAGAGCAAAAATTAGAGAAATATTTGAAGAAAAGATTCTGAAAGATATGAGAAAAAAGCTAAAAAGATTTGATCAACAACCTAGATCTAGAATTAGAATCTGAAACCAATAACTCGGAAGAATATTCTTGTTGTAAAGAAACTCTCCATGATCATACCAGTGATAAAACTATTTCAGTGTTATCTAATGAAGAACAATTTATAGCTGATATGATCGATTTCCTTAAAAATTCTGAAGATAGACAGAATCAATTGGAGAAGTTTTTTACCTTAGTCAAAACTCAAAAACCTAAGATCTCCAAAACCCCTATAGAAATTGAAAATCTTTATACCATGGATGAAATTTTTCAAAGACTAAGGCAAATCAAACAAAAAGCTCAGAAACCTAGTCTAGACGAATTAATTAAAGAACAAATCCTTATAAAGAATGAATTAGCCTTGCTTAAAGAAGAATTGAAAACCATTAAGGAAATCCTTGTTGAAGAAATATCTGAAAGAGAAGCTCTATCTGAATAAATAGAAATTAAAACTCCAATAATCAGTGAAGAAAATATATTTGAAGACTTTTTAGGATCAATGGATAGATACATAAAACAGAAATGGTACTGTAAAATCCTTTTCAAATTAAAAGGGGCTATAGCTTTAAATATAAAGCTTTAATTGACTCTGGAGCTGATGTTAACTGTATAAGAGAAGATCTAATTCCTCTCATCTATTGTAAAAAATCAACTCAAAAAATTCAGATGGCGAATAGGGGAAACTTGAGTGTATATTATAAGATTCCTGAAGTACATATTTGTGTAAAAAAGACTTGCATCAAAATTTTTTTCTTATTAATTAAATCCTTAAAACAAGGAGTAATATTAGGAAATCTTGTTTAACTCAAATCAAACCTTTCACAGTTACGAATGAAGGCATATCTACCTTTATAAAGAAAAAAATATTATGTTTAAATGGTTAGGCTACATGCATACACGTAGAAGTAGTGAATGGGTAGGCTACGTGCGTACACGTAGAAGCAGTGAATGGATATGCAAACTATGAGCTATACGATACTATCTGCATGCACCATATAACAAACAGCTTGGAACCCAGGAGCATAATAGCAAAATGATTATGATTGAGGAGTAAAGGTCAAACCTATAGATAATATCTAAACAGATAATAGACAGACTATAGAAGGCAAAGGAGCATACAGAGAAGAGATAAAGGATAGACCTACAAATACTCAGATACTAGACGAATATGTTAACAAATAAAGGACTAATAAAACTCAGACATACGATCAATAGACTAACGAAAGTCTAAAGGCAGTCTAAGAAATAAAATCTGAACTAAGATAAACTCAAGCTAAACTAATTATAAACTAGAACGTAAATTAATAAACTATAAATCTTAACCGATTAAGATAAACTAAACTTCTAATAGCTAAAACTATCTAGATTATAAGTAAACATTCTAATATAAAGCAAAGAATATAAATACCATAAATAAACTATGGAATAACTTATTAAACTACTGATAAAAGTAAACTACAAACTATAAATTATGACCAAAAAGATAAACTAACTACAGAGTAAGGCTAACCAAAGAAACAAACTAGCTATTAACTAACTGCAGTAAATAAAATAAAATAAGAGTAGAGCAAACCAAAATGAAAAAGACTGCTACCAGAAAGAAATAAGACTTAACTAAGAACAAAATAAAAGATAAATAAAATCAAAATGAAACAAAGTATAATACATTACTTAAACAATGAAGCAAAGAAATAAACAAAAGCTTAAAATAAAAGCATAATAGAGTACTCTAACTAATTAGATAGCATATAATCGCTCCGTTGTTTACTTTGTGATGGCACGATAGATTGTACTATAGTTTTAGTACAACCTTATAACATATTACAAGTGGTATTTGGATTGTTTACCCTGATTGCTCCGTTGTTTATTTCACAATCTCTACCAATCTTAGGGTTGTTTACCCTTAGGAGACTGATCCATTATTTACTTCACAATCTCGGTAGCATTTTGATTATTTACCGTCATGCTACAGTAACATATTACAGTGCGCAACAGTACTGTACAGTATTTTTGCTACAGTACTGCACAGTGCATATGCTACAATAATTAGTTACAGTACTAAACAGTAACTATGAACAGTAATGAACAGTAATGAATAGTAAACAAGCTTAAATGTAAAGAAAGCTTTAAAACATAACTAACAATAGTAAAACGGAAGAAAATGGGCTTATTTATAAAACACACTTACATAGAGTCTGATGAAATTGAAATACACACTTTACAAGCTTTATGTACACTAATCAAACTTGACCAAACTTAAATACAAACCATAAGTGCTAATATATACTAATACATGACTAATCACATCATAAATATATTTATTTACAAAAAACTCACATGGGTTAATGGAGCTAAGACAGAGCTTGTGGGATATCTATGGAGAAAATGATGGAAGAAGATGGAATGGAATTGTTTGAAGGAGAAATGATGACTGGAGAAGTAATATAGATGGATTAGTAGATGATGAAGGAAGAAAACTTCTCAAAAAAATGAAAGAAAGCTTTCTCGGGAAGAAATGCTCTCTTTGCATATGAAGAAGTCTTCCTTTAACCAAAGTAGTGAAGGATATTTATAGTGGAGGTTTAGTGGAAGGGAGAATGGAGTCTGATGGATGAAACAAAGAAGGTGTATGATGGAAGACTAACCAAAGAAAGTGGATGCGGTGATGGATGTAAATGATAGTGGAAGGAAAGAGGAAAAGAGACTTCACATTGTGTGGTCTCTGGTGAAAGAAGCAAGAGATTAAGAAGGAAGAAGATTAGAAGAGGAGAAAGAAGGATGGAGATAACTTAAGAGAGGAAGAACTCTGCCATAGCACCGAACCCCTCTCTTGGCCTTGCCTCTCCGCACTCGGCCTCCTCCTGAGCGGATGCCTTCCTTTATTTATAGATGAGGGAAAAACTATGCGGACTTCAACTTGTTTGGAATCCAGACGAACTTCACTTGTTTTGGAATCCAGAAGCCTTTGGAAGTCGGACCTGAAGTCGGAACTTAATTGATTTTAAGTCCGATTTTCTGTAGCATGCACTGTCAAGAATCTTCTTATCGATGAATAGTGATAGGAGTCTTCCTGTAGCTTTCTTGTCATTTCTGGATTTTGGTGTAGACCGATTTTTGAGGTTGAACTGGCTTCAGGAATAGTAGTAGTTTTTCAGAAATAGTGGTAATTATCTGGTTGTAGAAGTGGCTAATAGAATATCATTGGGTTGTACCTGCAAAGAAAATTTCTCTACCAAGAGTCTGGTAGAAGGGTTAGTGAAAATATTTTCTTTTTTTCTTCTTCTTCTTTTTTTTTCATTCTTCGATGTCGAAGAGTAAGGCAAGATTGAAGGAGTCGTCAAATCCTTGGGTAGTTTATTTCTTCTTCGTCTTGATGAGAGAGAATATTCTATTTCAGAGATATTCTAGTTCATTCTTTATCTTTTCAGGATAATTTCTAGATTCAGCAGAATATCCTAACTTTCTTCTTTCTCTAGTACTACTATGGGTAGGTCTGTGGTAACCATATCCTTCCATCTGTCCAGCATTTTTCTGCTCGAAGACTCTTGGTCTTGGCTGTCCAACATACTTCTTTGTAGTTAGAGAGTATATAATCTTCTATATCAGTATTTTCTATAAATTCTTCCACTTCTATTCTGTTGATGAACTTGAATTGGTTGCATCTGGAGAGATATTCAGTTTCTCTTTCTGAGAGTAGAGTAATATGATAAATCTGGAAAGGATATATAATTTTCTCAGTTTCTCTTTCTTCAATACTGCTGCATATCAATATGTCTAATCTTCTTCTGCCTTTTCGAGCTTGCTTCAGAATAGTAGTAACAACATTTGAAAATGTGTCCATAGGATAGGAGCAGTCAACGGTAACTCTTCTGACTAATCCTTTGTATAATGCTCTGATCATAGTTTGAGTGGCTTTGATGTTGAAGTTTGGTATGATAAGTATTAGCCAGTACCACTCCATTACAAGATAAGGATATAATTCTCTGAATATTTCTTTAGCTTCATGAGGTTGCATTATTTGTCAAAATAACGCTTTGAAGATCAGGAGTTAAATCTTCTTTCACTTTTTTTAAATAGCTCATCCTTTCTTTTTTGGATCATTGCATATTTTTCTTTTGATTGCCCTTTTAGAGAGATAGAGGATGAAGGATGAGGAATTTTAGGATTAAGAATTTTACCTTCTTCAGATTTGTTCAGGCTGGATAGGTGTTCTCCTTCATTAATATTCCTGTTAAAATAAGAGGGAATGTAATGATTTTATATCTTTTCTCCTGAAGTGGATACTACTTCTTTCTTCCTGTCAAAAAAAAAAATTATTAGATAATACATTTACAATTTCTACTTTTGCAGATCTTTTTAAAAGATCTAAAAAGATTCTTCTGGTTCTGAATAGAATTTAAACATAATATTTTTCTTTTATAAAGGTAGATATGCCTTCATTCGTAACTGTGAAATGTTTGATTTGAGTTAAAAAGGAATTCCTTAATATTACTCCTTATTTAAGAATTTAATTAATAAGAAAGAAGTTTTGATGCAAATCTTTTTTACACAAATATGTACTTCAGAAATCTTATAATGTACACTCAAGTTTCCCCCATTCGCTGTCTGAATTTTTTGAGTTGATTTTTCACAATAGATGAGAAGAATTAGATCTTCTCTTATATAGTTAACATCAGCTCCAGAGTCAATTAAAGCTTTACGTTTAAAGCTATAGCCCCCTTTTAATTTGAAAAGGATTTCATAGTACCATTTCTATTTTATGTATCTATCCATTGATCCTAAAAAGTCTTCAGATATATTTTTTTGCTGATTATTGGAGTTTTTAATTTTCTATTTGTTTCAAATAGAGCTTCTCTTTGAGTTATTTCTTCAACAGGGATTTCCTTAATGGTTTTAATTCTTCTTTAAGTAAGGCTAATTCATTCTTTATAAGGATTTGTTCTTTAATTAATTCGTCTCGACTAGGTTTCTGAGCTTTTGTTTGATTTGCCTTAGTCTTTGAAAACTTCATCTATGGTATAAAGATTTTCAATTTCTATAGGGGTTTTGGAGATCTTGGGTTTTTGAGTTTTGACTAAGGTAAAAAACTTCTTCAATTGATTCTGTCTATCTTCAGGATTTTTAAGAGAATCGATCATATTAGCTATAAATTATTCTTTATTAGATAACACTGAAATAGTTTTATCACTAGTATGATCATGGAGAGTTTCTTCACAACAGGAACATTCTTCAGAGTTATTGGTTTCAGATTCTGATTCTAGATCTAGGTTGTTGATCAAATCTTTTAGCTTTTCTTTCATATCTTTTAGAGTTTTTTCTTCAGATATTTCTCTAATTTTTGCTCTAGTATTTTATAGCATCAATTTGCTAGGTGTCCTTCTTGATTGCATTTATAACAGACTAGAGGTTTCTTTTGGGTATTCCGTCTTTACTTTGTTCCTTTTAGAATATGGTTTAGAAGAACTTTTCTGTTTCTTTGAAGATTTTTTATCATAATACTTCTTTTATATTCTTTTAATTTTTACTTTTCTTCTTATATGGTTGATCTAGTTGAAATTCAAATTGGTAACAAAATTTCCTAATTCTTTTTCCTAAGTAATTTTGTTTCTTTAATTGATCTCTAATCTTTAAATCATTATATAGTTCAGCTCCTACTAATTGTACCTTTGAGCTATTTTTCCATATCTAATTGCTTATAATTAATACTACCATCTCCTTCATTCTTAATCTGTTCTAACTTTTCAGCAAACAAAGGAGGTAACCCTGATATGAAGTTTCTTTCCAAAACTCTTGATTTGGGTCAGAAAGTTGATAAAGTTTAGAAAAGTATGTATCCTTGTACCATCTAAAATCAGATATAATACTTCTTTTTATATTCTTTAATTTTTACTTTCTTCTTATATGGTTGATCTAGTTGAAATTCGAACTGGTAACAAAAATTTCCTAATTCTTTTTCCCAAGTAATTTTGTTTCTTTAATTGATCTCTAATCTTTAAATCATTATATAG
>KE505312.1:81987-101604 GCA_000441515.1 Elaeis oleifera | reverse complement strand
ACTATTCCCAACAAGCAAGAGCCAGCCTGATTTCAACAAAGCTTGCATATGTTTTGGCCCTTAGGCTGCACGTAGCTAGACTTGTATATGCTAGGCTGAATATGGTCCAGACTGAGTTTGGGTCAGTTATCTAGTAACCGAGCTAAGCGCAAGATAACCTACAGCCAACCCACTCATTTGATATACATCCCTAGTCGAAATAAACCTTTCCATACACTAGTTTACAAAGAGCAGGAGTCATTTGAGAGGGAGACAAGCATGGACTCAGAGAAAAAATAAAGTATTTCATCTAGAATTTTGATATTCTTGGTTCGACCCCAATAAGGTAATGGCTACGAACTCCCTCCATTTCAACTATCATGCAATTGGCTATATTCTTTAACTTGAATAGGGCTTTTGCTATGGCTGAATTGAATGCTTCAAAGACCTTTCTTCAAATCTCTTCCTTTTTTGATTCCCACCTTTAAAAGCCTTTTATAGCTTCAAATAATGGTGGAGAGCAATCTGGGCTGAAATAGAGCGTTAGACCACATTAAATGAGCATTAAATGTAATTAAAATGGGTAAAAAATTAGCCGTTGCGGAACTTTTCTGTCACAGGGGTCGACTCATAGGGTCGACTCATGCTCATGGGTCGACTCATGGGGTCGATCTCTGTGGAAAACAGCAGAAAATAATGGTTCTGTAATTTTGGCCTAAAACAGCAGAGGTCGACTCATGGGGTCGACTCATGCCTGGGGGTCGACCCATGGGGTCGACTCACAGACTGTGCCAGCCAAGAAATTCTGCGTGCCATTCAGCTCTTTTACCCATGAGTCGACTCATGAGGTCGACTCAAGGAATGCAAACTTGATTTTCTTACAAAATACACTTCCAAAAAAGTTGAAATTACCTCCAATAGATCTCACATTTCTTGTACTTGCTCTTGAGGCTTTCGAATCAGATTTTGATGAAATTACGATTTTGCCCCTGAAATACAATAAGTCTTTTTTCAAGCCAAATTCATTAGTAATCCCCTCAAATACTTTGTAATCATCAAAATCAATTCAAGGAGCAACACATGAAATCTAGAAAAATATCACAGATATGTTCATTAGATTCATAAATATAATTAATAGATTAAAGAGTCTCGGTAAAGATTATACAAAATGCAAACTTGTTCACAAAATTCTCAGATTATTGCCAAAAAGATGAGCGGCCAAGGTGACTTCAATTTAAGAAACCAAAAACATCAACAAGTTAAACTTGGAAGAACTTATAGGCTCTCATATCACATGAGTTGAGCATGAACCAAAATATTGAGAAAGAAATAAAAAAGAAGACAATTGCACTGAAATCATCAGCCATGGAAGAGTTGGAAAGTGATTTATCCGATGAATCTAAAAATGATGATAAAATGACCATGATCACTAGAAGATTCAAAAGATTCATGAGAAAAAAAAAGATTTGGCACCAAGAAAAAAGGTTACATTAGAGGGGAAGGAAGCAAAGAAAGAAAAAGATAAAGAGAATGATCAACTGGCTATCTGTTATGAATGCAAAAGACCCGGTCACCTTAGAGCCGGCTACCCCTACTCAAGTAAAGTTCAAAGAGTTTAGAAAGAAGGCCACGATGGCCACATGGAGTCATGATGAAGATTTAAGCTCTGAGGAAAAGGAACAAATAAAGGAAGAGAAAGTCAATTTCTGCCTTATGGCACTTGAAGATGAGGTAACTAAAAATATTTCTAATGATTTTACTTTTAAAGAATTATATGATGCCTTTTATGAATTATTTGATAATTTTAAAAAAAATTCAAAAATAAAAAATCTAAAAAAGTTAAATCAGTCTCTAATTGAAGAAAAAAAATTCAAAAAAAGTAAAGTTTTTTGAAGGAACAAAATAAATTGATTGAAAAGAACAAAAGCTTTCAAAAGAAAATTGATAAACTAAAGCCTATTGTAGATAGATTTACTTTAAGGTCACAAAATATCTGGATGCTTTTAAAAAAATAGAAAATAGCTTTTGATAAAACTGGATTAGGATTTAATACATTAAGTAAATAAAGATTTCTAAAAAATATTTTATAAAATCTTCTTTTGAAAATATATAATTAGATTTTCCAATGTAATAAATCTAGTTACAAAGTTTTAATTAGAATTTGAATAGATTTAACAATGCTAAATATGAAAATATTAAAATCAAATAAATTTGGATTTCAAAGGAATCATTCATGCTAACCTTAAAGGATCCAGGTTAGTTTGGGTACATAACAAGACATGATGATCTTTTTGTAGTTGTCTCAGCATCTCATGGGGCAACAAAAAAATGGTGTCTTGACAGTAGATGTTCATGGCACATGATGAAAGATAAATCTTAGTTTTCTCTCTTAAAGCTAAAGATGGAGGAGTTGTAATTTTTGGAGACAATGGTAAAGATAAAATTATTGATCTTGGTAATATCAAGATTACTCCTACCATCTTTATAGAAAATATTTTGCTTGTAGATGGTTTAATGTATAATCTTCTTCACATTAGTCAATTATTTGATAAAGATTTTAATATTTCATTTAAATCATCTCATTACGTTATAACTAGTTCCAATGAAAATTGAATTAAGTTCATAGGAAAGAGACATGGTAATGTTTACTTGATAGATCTTGATGATCTTAATCAGGATAACATTGAGTATCTAGTTGCTATAAATGTCAAAATCAATAAAACTAGTTAGATTTGATATAATAGACTAGGGCATGCAAGCATAGATTCAATTACAAGTTTAACCAAAAAAGATTTGGTTAAAGATTTGTCAAAATTTAATTTTGAAAAGAATAGAGTTTATAATGCATATCAATTAAGAAAGCAAATTAGATCTTTATTTAAATCTAAAAGTATGATTGTAACTTCTGGGCTATTAGAACTTCTGCATATTGATTTATTTAGGCGTATTAAGGCTACGAGTCTTGACGGTTATTGATCCTGAAATTAATTTGATGATAATAAATATTGAGTAAAAATGGTACTAATCGTGTGTTTCAAAGATGAATGTAGAGTTTTTTAGATGCTCACAATAAAAAAATTATTTTGGAAAGAAATTCTCTCAAAGATACCATTCTAGAGAACCTCAAAGAACAAATTTTTATTAAGTTTGGCCAAGTGGAGTTAACTCCAAAGAATGAAGAGTCGACTCTGGCACATTGGATCTTACTGGCATAGACTAAGAGTTGACTCTTATGAAGCTCAAGTTAACTATCTTAGTTGAGATAGAAAACTACATTTTCAGAATCCCAACTTGAGCCGACTCATGGATTTTGCGAGTTGACTCCTAGACAGGCCTAGTCGACTCGTGAAAAAGATGAGCCAACTCTCTCAAGAAGCAGAATGCAGAATTTTTCAGATCTGAAGACGAGCCAACTCCTAAAGAGATCGAGTCAACTCGTGGGTAGCTTGAGTTGACTTCTGAAGATCTAGAATCGACTCCTAACAGGAAAACAACTCTAACAGCTAGTTTTCCTATTCTTCTCCAATAGCTATTTCTCCACTCTAATGGCTAGTTTAATCCTTCCAATGATCAAAACTTATTTTCGGCCACTTCCAAGTCTATTAAAGCTTATTTTAAGATATTAATACACATTAGTTATATAGGGTTCTGGTTTAACCGGCCAATTACCTCTAACCTAAATCCCACACAACCTGTCAATTGGTACATTTCACTGGTTTCATGCTTTGACTCAGAATCCAATAAGTCAGTTTAAGTGGCTTAGTTATGAGTTAGGGGTCAAGTTGGATAAATGGGTTTGGATCAAGTATTCTAGCCTTGATAGGAGAGTGTGCGCTAGCGCATGCTGCTTTTATTTGGATATTTTATCAGCGAAACTTTATTTAACCCTTAAAAGAAAATCTCATTGATAACGTAAATGCCTTTTTGGGTGTCTTATAGGTCTACGTAAAATGATGTTTAACTGCAGTTGTTTTTCGACCGTGGCCCTTGTACAGCTTAATAATTACAATAACGGACCTTGCATGCTAGTTTATAACATGTGTCTGTGTATTTGCTTTTTCCAGTAATCTGTTCTAGCATTTCCCTTCTGTTACAGTACAATTCCAGCTTCTTTACTCAAGTCATAATCGGAAGCAATTTAATGATTTGTACTCAGAAGCATTGGTGCTTCATGACAAATGGAGCTTAGTTCTTATGCTTAGTTGCGGGCATCTGGATAGCAGATTGCGGTGGATGATTGTTGTAGGAGCCTACAGGATTTTAAATAATTTAATTCATCTCTGGATGTCGATAAGTTGCGTCTCTTGCTCCCCAGAGCAATATCAGTTTAGGTTTGTCTACTCCAGTCGAGCATTCAAACATGTAATGGTTGTGTGGTGAGAAAAGTTTAGTCTTTCTTTATCTAATGGCGAAATCATTTACCCTTTCCACATTGATGGCCTCACCATTCTCGTTCAAATAATGTCTGAATATAGTGGCATTTAAGAGATGAACTGACAGAAGTTGAGAGCTCCAGCACAAATTCTTCAGCTGTACAGATTGTGTACTTAACGTAGCCTGCATAACAGCACAAGCGTCAACACAATCTGACAAAATGTTTGAAGCCAGCTACCTGGCAGCATATTTGTGTATATATAATAGTTGATTTGCTCAGTCTGGAAGTTTTTCATCAACTAATAAGGCCGCCTAATTTAGAAATTTCTGTGCACTTAATTTTGCAGATGATACGGCACTTTTTTACGATGAGATCCGTTTTGTACCCGTACATAGCAGCTTATGTATCTCATTTCGGCCTCTACAGCAAGTAATTAAATGGTCCAAGTATTTGCACATGTGAATCATCCGATAAGGTTCCTTTGGGATCCAATCTTAGCCTACAAGGACATGTAAGATGTTAGCTGTGCAAACGATACAATCAATGGCTGAAATTCCTATAAAATTTTGACGACTCCATCATTAGCTTCAAAATATGTGGTCAGCAAGTTAAATGTTCATTGGAAAATCAGCGGGCACATAACTCGGGCATTCCACTCCCAATTACTAGGAGGGTGCATCAACAGCACATGCAGATGAGAAGTGATTTTATAGCCTCGTCTGAAAACCTGGAAGACCTAATTGTCGGTAATCCAGCATCGAAAAGAATGTTCCAAGGTGTTGATGTTTCATTTCATCATGCCAAATTATACTGAAACTATTCCATTGACAGTTGCCAGTGTAATTATCTATAACCGATGCAGAAGGATGCAATTTAGCTCCAGCAAGTACAAGCCATGGCAGAATTTGAGACATGCATTGAGAGAATATAAATAAATCAATGAACACGTCCTTTGATAATGCCTGTGGGTATGGCATCCAACACTTTTTAAGTACATGACAGACCGGAAAAAAAAAAACTGATATGCGAACCGGACTTTAATGTGCATTGCAGTACGTTAACCTTTTAGATTCTAAGAATATGTTATATGGGTAAAACTAATGTAAATTACAGGGACTGGCAGAAGGGTGCATCACCCAACGCTTCTAATCATACATTACACATGGGACAACAGATACTAAATTCACAGAAACAAAAGTGTGTTAAGATGCAGCACGTTCACTGCCGGTTACTTGAATTTGTTGGCTCCTGTGTCTGTGATTTAATACGATATACCTTGCTTATCTGCTGCTGCTTATCATACAGGCTTCTGGTGGATATCTCTTGCCTGCCAGATCTACCACATAAACCCTTGTTGGTTGTTTACCAGTCCAGTTCATAGGCAGCCGTATGCCAAATCCATCCATATAACCCCTTGTTTGCTTACCAATCCAGTTAATTGGCGGCAACGGTGGTGGTGGCCCTGCATTCTGGATGTGCTGCTGATGATTGGGCCAGTATCGATCATTTGGCATCCTTGGATGTGATTGGAATCTTGGCCTCTCTTCAATTGTCAGATTAGATATTCCTGTACTAATGTTCCCATGGTCTTGAAATTTGACTTCTGCATCCTTGGGTTCTGACTATATCCTTGGAAATCAGAAGCAAACTGAAATGGCCTAGAATTTGAGAAACCTTGTATGTTACAGCTAGGAGGGTTATAGGTAGAAGACCGACAATAATCTTTGTCCTCCATGAAACCTCTTTCATAACCCAATGGTCCAGCAGGTCTGGGCTTGTTAACACCTTGTGCAGCATTCCTACCTGGTGCCTCAAGCAATCTTACCGTGTTGTTGGATTTGATTTGTAAAGAATTTTTAACCAGACGATGTGCTGCTTCTCCTAAAACATGGCCAGATAGGGTTCCAGACAGCAGTGACCTGGAAAAAGGACATTCAATTTCACATCAAGTTTCCAAAATAAAATTGAAAATACTTCGACCGGATTGTTTGGTGGAATATGCAAGGGCAAGATAGTGTGGAATATGGTCGTGCACATGGCCATGCATGTGGCTGCACATGTGGATGTGGTCTATTGACCACACATTGTATTTCCTATATGTGGTTATTATATATGATCACACAGCAAATAGGATGAAAAAGGCAGTCCACTAAGCATTGCATAACCGCATATGCGACCTACAAAGCATTTGTAGTAACATACATAACCAGCCTAGCCCGCCTAAGCTAATGATTAGGTTTGATGTGGATTTCAACTGGTCTAATGTATGTATGGATAATGTCTGTATTAGGGGGCTGAGCAAATAATCAAAATCCGAAGAAACACACCCAATCGGACCCAATAAACATCGGTTTCGGTCGGTTGAAAGACATAAATCGGATGGAATCGAATTGGGGTTTGTAAAAAATCAGTTATTTACGGTCGGATTCGGTTCCTACACTTTTAAACCGTAAGAAACCGAATCCAACCGATGTAGTATTTCACAAACCCACTTTTATTTTGGGACGGCGTTGTTTAGACTTCAATACTTCATCTAAAAAACACTGCATCACCCATTTGAATTCATGAGAATATTAATGTTGAATTGTTGATAGAAACACATCAATTTAAGACAATGCTAAAGTGAAAGCTTTCAAACGTAGTTGCTTTCAGATGAGTAAATCTTCCATTTTTCTGTTTTGTTTTGTAGGTTCAAAAATAAGTCCAAAATTTGTAACTTAAAAGGTTTAGGTCTTTTTTGCATTAAATTGAATACCAAAAAAAAAAAAAAAACAAATAAGCTCAAGTAGACTAACATTGGGTCTAAAATCAACATTGGGTCAATATTAAAGTCCAAACCGACACAACCCACCCGAACCCGCTACAAATCATTCACTTCGGTTTCAAACGGTTTATACATGATAAACGGTCGGCTGCGGGTTGAATTTTCTTCAACCCGATTAGATTCAGTCAGATAAATTTTTCTCTCAACCCGACCGAACCCGATCCATGCTTAGCCCTAGTCTGTATATTGATTATGTGATAACTATTGCTATTAGGTATTAGGTAGCAAGCACTAATTATTAGTTGTTATCTTTAGCAAAATTGCTATTATTTATCCCAAAAATAACTACCATTAATACCGTTTCATCATACTTAATATATTTATTATTTTAAATCATTAAAAATAGTAGCCAGATATTCATACGAGACCTACATACCTCCTACGCACTATCTCGTCCCCTGACCACCACATTGAGAACACTGGCAAGGTATCAAGGTGCTGAAAGGGGGACGTTGCAAGTTACCTGGGAACTAAGCTGGTAGTTGAGGAGGTTTCTTTGTTATTGTTCTAATAGAAGCTTAGATGGTGAAATGGACTTAAAAACTTCTATTTTATTTTAGAGGCATGGGATAAGAGGGTTGGCATATCTACCCATCCCTTTTTCTCTTCATGTCATTGCTTGCAGCCATTATAAATGAGTGAACAGCTACAATTGACTAGGGGAAACCCAGTCCACAGGCAAATATGCACCTATCAAGACTACAGCATCATCCCTATAAAAGTGAATACTGACAAAGGTTGAACTAGCAATATGAGTGATCCAGAGAATAAAGAGATACCTCTCTCTAGCTTGCTGACGACGTCCATTATTGTCTTCATGCCATAAAACAGGGAAAGGTTTGATGTCCTGAGGTTTCAAAACCTGTGAAAATGAAGGGTCCACTTTAGTTCGCCAATTTATCTGAATTCTTGACACGGGGTAGCAGGATTGTTTAAAAAGGCTGTTTTCAAATTCACCCAACATTCTGAAGCAGAAGCAGCTAGAAATAACAAGCCACAAGTTCAATAAATGGCAGATTTTAACAGTATATGGATTAAGGATGCAGCTATGATGAGTGCTTACAGCATTTGATTGAACTCCTGGTAGTGGCACTGGAACATAGTACATACTCCATACCCACAGTTTTGCTTATACATCATTATCATGATAGTAACATTTCGGCCCAATACAGGGTAGACCAGTAAAGTTGACTAAAAGAAAATAACAATCTGTTATAAAAATGAAGTGATCCAGCATGATGCTAACAATCAACAGTAGGCACAACACCTAGATTCATTTTTTTTAAATGCTCAAAATAGCAAGCTCTAAAAACTGAAACATGACTCTTCCATGTATGCATGTGCATTTGCATTGGTCAGGTAGGCAACTTTTACAGGCAGAAGGTCAAAATACAAAACTAAAAAAATGCATAAATAATCTTATAATGTTAACCTGAGAGCCAATAACTTCTAAATCAATTAAGAAACTACAAGGCTTAACAATAGAAACCCTCTAGACGACTTGATATCAATGTTCTTAAATCACATCCACTGAGACCATGCCTAATAAAGTTACTACACTAAGCCCAGATATTGAACTACTGAACCTTGTTCCAGTTCTGGTCCAAGTAGAATAAGAAATTTAACTTTATCAACAAGCCAACACAAATTAGCCTATTGGCAATTCTAATTACACTTCAGTACTAGATCATACAGATACCTGAGTTCTTGTACGATTGTGCCCCATCCACATGCTTGGTGCTGTCTTCATTCCCTATGGTCATCCCTTTCCATAAGAAAATGGTAACCCTCAAATTCAATAGCTCCTCAGATCAATTTTGAGAAACTAGACCTCCATAGAGAACCAAAGAAGGATAGCTCTTAGCGATCTAAATAAAATTTCTGCAAGAATGGGGAAAGAGCAAAGAAGGGAAAAGAAAGGGCAATGTAAAAAGAGAACAGAAAGAAAAGGATAGGTGGAGGAGAAAAAAATGAGAAGGGAGTGAAGGGGAGAAGAGATAAAGATAGAAAAAGAGAGGGCAGGGAAACAGAACTGGAGAAGGAAGAGCATAAGAGAAGGGAAGGGAGAGAAGAGAGCAGGAGAGAGCCGGGAGAAGAGAGAGAGAAGGGATTGCTATGGAAGCAGTAGCACCCATGTGGGAGAGTATACAAAGAGGCAGTTATGACTTATGACCTCTTTTGTTTTCTCTTTTTCTTTTTTTTATTTTGGTTTAACCTAATAGAATGAAATGGCCTTTTGTCCTTTGATATGACAGCTGATTCGATGGCTAGGGAGGCAATAAAGTCAGGCCCTACATATCAGTTTTTTCATGCACACATCCTTTCAGATTTTTTTTTTTTTTTTTTGATTGTTTCTATTGCTCAGAACATCCTAAGAAATGCCTTTGTAAATAAGCAATAGATTTCTTTAACTATGGCATCATAATTAAGATGCCATGTATGTCCATCACTGCGACTGAAACACTTGACTTGGGTGCAGATGTCCGCATCCAAGGTATCCAATACTTTACCTCTGAAAACCTAACATGGGAACAATAATCCCATATGATACAAATGTTTTAAATTTTTAATATGTAAATGACACTGAAATACATCAACTATTAAACTAAGGTACTCTTAGGGAAAAAAATGCAGTTCATAATATATTCTAAGAAAGAGGAAAACTCTCTTCACTAGAAGTGTCATCTAGACACGTGATGGAAACATCATTTAACATTTGAAATAGTTAATTATCCATTTTAGATACCTAGGTGAAGTGCTAATAATTTTGGCTTGAGTACAATTTCAAGGAATCTGGAGCCATGTGGTGTCAATTCCAAGTGTCTAGAAGCATCAGGACATCCAATCTAAAACTACAATGTTCAGGTAGCATTAATGTAGACAATGCTAGAAATGTTGATTAACATCCAAAATCCAAGTGATCACAGGTTGTCCTTGATGGCTTACAGCAACAGCAAATATGGTAGTGGAATTAGGAGTTATGGGAAGCTACAAGCATTAAAAATAAATGAACAAATAAATAGTAGGTGAAGCTAAGAGGAAACTTAAATAGAATATTAATAATTTACTAGTATTGCTATGTACATGAGAAAATACATGAAATGCGTTTGAACCGTAAACAACAATTAAACTCTCAAAAGCACCACCTCCCTCATTTCCTTTCAAGAATACCCCAAAAGGAATTCCTACTATCATGGTGGCAACCCTAGAATTTTATATTGCGAAATCTCTACTCTTCGCTCTTCATCCCCTCCTGACTCTTCTTCTGGAACTGTAAGTGCACTTCCATTCTTCTATGACTGTTTCTCTCATGAGAGAGTCAGAAGAGGCATACTTCCAATAAAATGAAGACTATCCATCCTGGTCCCAATTTTTTTTAAAAAAAACCACAAGTCCAATCCCAACCATCCATGACATGCACATGAAACTTGCTTCACCATAATTTGGTATCGTTAGGAAATGCTTGATGAAAGAAACGGTAAAAGCATTAAAAGAAGGTGCAGATGCTGGTACAGGATGCATATACAAAATTTTAATGGAGGTGCAACACTGAAGGTAGAAATTTCAAATCAACAGCATGCATCAAGGCACTTAGTGATCAAGAAGTTTATAGCTCAACTCTTTGGCTTCATAATACACAAGTGATAGGATTAAAACTATTAGTGCATTTCTATAAGTACTTCCCTTTGAGAATCTAACTTGATCATAGCTATTGATCAAAACTCCACCAGCATGGAAATAGAATAACTGTATTTAAACAAAGTTACAACTTACAACATATTTAGGAACCCTTCAATTGACAAACCTATGACATTTTTAAAATAAAGAACATCAAAGATAATTTCAATTCTAATGAACTTAAAGTTGCGAACCACATTATCCTCCGTAATTTCTCTATGCATTTATTGCAAAAGTTCCTCCAAACTCTACAGTATTTTGCAACAAGGCACTTAATCATGAATTCCCATTAGGACAAAAGCATTCCTACTCTATCACCTGCCCACCCTTTTCATCTGACTCCAAAGAAATCTGCCAAACCTCGACATAAACTGTTCTATTTGAATAGAAACCCACTATGTTCTCATGTGGTCCAAATTACTTCTCCTACCCATCAATTCTTATTTCAGCCCTGGGCTCTTCTCCAAGTTTACAAAGCCAAAATAGACAGGAGGTTTCAATAGCGTGCCACTATCAAGAACAAGGCATTCCCTGTGACCAAAAACATGTCCTAAATATATTACTATTAGAGGTAAAGTATCACATTATTTTGGTCTCCCAAATTTCACCAAGTCTTCTCCCAAATCCCAATATCAAGAACAAGCAATCCAACACATACCAACACTAGGAAACATTCATTTTAGCATCTCTATGCTCGCCAATTGACCAACATAAAAAAACCAAGGTTTGAAACCAGTTCCGATATTGGCCAAACGAAATGAATTTTCATTTTTCAGAGTTTCCGATGTGCTGGTTCTATTTTCAGTTGGAAAGCACAAACACCTCAAAAGTATGAATAAAATTATAAAAATTTAAAAAGTACCAACAAAATTTAAATATCATTTTCAAATGTATTTTACTGTTTAGCACCTCCATTATATTTTTGAGGATTTAATCCAACAACCACAAAGAAAGTATGTTTAAATATTAAAATGTTTAAAATGTAAGCTGAAATATATCATGTCATTGTCTAAGTACAATCTAACACACAACAACAGACATGTCTATGGGATTTTCCCTTCAATAGCCTAACCAATATCAAAAATAATAATTTTCTCTCAATATGGTCAGAATCTAACATATCAATGCTCTCAAATCTTCTCAACAGTTCCCAAGTCCAATTTTAATCCAGAAAATATGCTTCCAAATCAAGGTTTGCTGAGAGCCGGTACTACCAGCCGTATTGGCCGACCGACGGTACGGTTCGGTACCGTACCGAATCAAGACGAACCGATGAAGGCAAGCAGACCCGAACCGGAAGAAGAAAAGAGAGAAATAGAGAGAGAGAAGGAAGAAAAGAGGGAAGGAGCCAGTGACGCCGCCGGAGGGCGCAGCCACAGACGCGGCGCCGCGGGCGTGAAACAGGGGCGACGCCCCTGTTTCACGAGTTTTTTAAAAAAAAACTTAGTTTCAGTGAAGTCGGCAAATAGTTTGCCGGCTTCACGATTTTTTACTTTGTTTTTTAAAAAAATCCCTCAAGTCGGCAACTGAGTTGCCGACTTCATCAGTTTAAAACCAAAAAAAATAAAAACAAGTGAGGACCTGTTTCGAAAAAAACACGGCTTCGCCCGCTCGACCGCCCTCAAGCCGCCGGTGTCAGCTCGCCGGCCACCGAGGGCCTCGTGATGGAGACGCCGTCCGTCCAATAGGTCGCCCCCCCCGAGTGCTCTCTCTCTTTCTCGCTCTCTTGAAGTCTTATCGGACGATACGGGCCTCGAAGCCCTCCGACGGCCGCAGCCGGCCACCACCAACCTCCGATGGCTCCCACCTTCCTCCCTCTCCTCTCTCTCTCTCTTCTCTCTTTCCCTCCATACCACCGGTGTACCGAATTTACCAGCCGAACCGTGTCGGTTCCCCGCTGGTCCGGTACGATACAGGGTGTATCGGTCGGTTCGGCACGATATGGAAAACCCTGTTCCAAATAGTTAAAAGTAATAAATGATAAAAAGCAAAATTTTAAATCATGTGAAGCCATCCTACCCCATCCTAATGCTTGGGACTGTGGATGTCAATCAGGATGTTCGGATGATGGCAGGATGGTGCCATCTCAACATTTGGGATCATGGTCAGCGGAACCATCCCGAACGACCCAATTCGAGGTATGTGGACCGTACCGGTGGCCAACCAAGACAGTTTCGAAATGAGAAGGAAAAAGAGAAAAGAGGGGGGAGGAAGAAGAGGGAGAGGGAGAGAGAGCCTCTGAAGGCCGTTGAAGGCTCACTGCACCCGCTGGAGGACCGATGAAGAGGGGAGGGGGGAAGGAGAAGGAAGGAAAGGACGTTGCCGACTTCACTTAGAAGTCGATTTTTAAAAATCAACTGCTAAGCTAGCAATGACGTTACCAACTTCACCCAATATCGTGAAAGAAAAAAAAGATAACAAAACAGGGCATCCACCCTATTCCGATTAGATGCCGCGACCCTCCAACAGCCTCGGCAAGCCTCTAGCGGCCACCAACGGGCCTCCAAAGGCTCTCCCTCTCCCCTCTCCTTCCTCCCCCCTCTCTCTTTTCCTCTCTTTCCTTCCCCCTCTCCTCTCCCTCGCTGGCCCTCCAACGGACGCAACGGCCCTCCGGCAACCTTGGCGAGCAACTGTAGACCTCCAAAGGCTCTCTCTCCCTCTTCCTCTCCTTCCCGACCCCCCTCTTTTCCTCTCTTTCCTTCTCCCTCCACCCTACTCTTTGGTTCGAGCTTGGTACTGGGGCATACCAAACCATGCCGACCAGTCCAACCCCAATACCAGCACAAAAATTTTGCTTAAGATGGTACTCTATTCCAGTATCATGTAGTACATGCCACGAGGATTTGAAAACATGATAAAAAGTTATAATAAGCTACCCAAATACTAAACAAATTTGGCCCCATAATTTAGCTTCGAACAAAACTACAAATTGGCCCACTTTCTGATCATCCAGGCCGAAAGCCAGATGTCATCAGTTTTGGTTACAAAGACATCAGTTTGGTTGCAAATGTCTTAATGAAGCTTCAAACACTGAATGAAAGATGACTGAAATATTAGTAACCATGGTGATGTCTCAATGAGTGACTTATTGGCTTCCTTAATGAGAAATTTAGTTCCTATTTAGTGAACCAATTTTCTCATGGACAAGCCAAAAATTGATTCAAAGAAAATATTCAACCAAGAACAGCCATTATATCTTTGGAATACTACCAATTGCTTTTTTTGCCCTGACTCCTAGCATACCTCGCATAACACCTAAGAGACAATCATTCACTTCAACAATCCAAATATTAACGATTGCATAGTCTTCTACCTAAAGGTTTTTTTTTTGGTGGAGATTAGGAGGGGCTAATAGCTAAATCCCACCTATACTGTACGCATCCTACCCCTCAAGGGTTGACTCCAACCAGAATCAAACCCCTGCCTCCTTGCCCAAGTGGCATGGGGTGATACCATCCATGTAAGCACTTGGTACTCTACTTTAAGTTTATACTTTATATAAACTCTCATTTTTTAAGTAGCATATGGAAAACAAAGTTTATTAAGCCTCTATTCAAATTAATTAATTACTCCAGAGCACAGGCCACATATTGAATCCAAGAAAAATATTATACCAATTATAGCCACAATAGGTACGGAAGACTACCAATTGCTTTTTGATTCCTTTCACAACTATGAGGCATCTATCCACTTCACAAAGCCAATAATAATTAACTCGGTCATCATTGTCATCAGCATGTGGATTAGATAAGAGAGACATCAATTACAGGTTTGCCAAGCAAACAGAAGTAGAAAAGAATTTATATTAAGTGGTCAGATTTTAGTGAAATTTCAGTTAACATAAATTTAGAATTTTTATGCTTAGATTTCTATTTCCTTGGATAATCTGAATGATAAATTTGCAATATGGTGCAACTTGTTGGAATCTTCCATATAAAAAATCCAATAAGAAAAGTTTGTAATGATGAGGAATAGATGATGATCCACTTTTGCAGGGATCAGCAGCTCTGACCATTTGTGATGTAGTATTTTATTAGAGATCTGATTGACATAGGACAGATAGAATGGGAATTCTTCTGTTAAGCCTTTAAAAAGAGTTTAACTAGAAATTCTGTGATTCCAAAAAGAAAGGATGCATACAAGCAGGCTTCTACTGACTGATCATAAGGAACAATAAAAATGACATATGAGTCTTGATTGGACCTGAACTCAGGCAAATGTATGTGTTTTTTTTGGCCGGGGGGGGGGCGCGGCGGTGGGGGGTGATTCAGATGCTATAGAGCATCTAGGAGAATGTTCCAGCATATATGCATCACTAGGAGTGATCAAGAAGAAAGAAAATCAGCATAATGCTGACAAGCTATCACCTATATTCTAATTATAACTTGGCATAAGTTTTGTTTTCAATTTTGTTGTACAAACTTTATTTCTTCTATATAATTACTTACATGATTGTCCTTACAGGTATGAATATATCAATTACGTCCATGGTCTACCTCTCAGTCCATAGAAATATGCAAGTTGGCACCATGCAGAAGAAGAAGAACAGGAAGAAGAATGAAAGCAGCAGGGGTGCTCCCTATTTCAGCTGAACCGGCCAAGAAGGACGACTTACTAGATGGAAGAATCAGGTGGTTGGCTGGTCGGAGCCCTAGTTCCGACAGCTCTCTCACTCGGGAAGTGGGAATCCTAACCCACTTTTCTCTTGATATCTACCTATCTTCCCCTTTGCATCTTTCTTCCTTTTGGCCACAAATCTCCAAATCCAGATCACACTAAATGCTGAGATTTAAATGTGATCAGGGACACATTTTCTATGCTTGCGCTTTTTTGCAAGGTTCTAGAAACAAGGCATGCTCAAGGTTTGCCATATCAGCCGGCACCAATATGTATCATATTGTGCCAATACCGAACTGGTACATGATACCAGAGGCATACTGACAGTTGGTATATGAACCGGCCCCCATACTAGACATACCAACATTGTAATAGAATGGTACCGTTACGGGATCCAATACCGAGATGGCGAACCTTGGGCATGCTTTTAGCACTAAAGAAATGCTTAAGAAAGAGGCCTCACCTTGGGGTAGGCAAGACACAGTAGTTGGGCATTGTGTGCACCTTGCGCCTAGGTGTGTCTTTGACAACTTTGGTTATAAACTTATAATAGCAGAGATTTAACCTTGTTCGACGGCAAAAATTGTTTCTTACAAAATAAAGGTGATGGAGATCGCTTGTGAAGAAAAGCAGGGCTGATAATTTGGTGGAAGACGATCACTAATCATGGATCCCATCAAGCAGGGAAAAACGTCCAACTAGAAATAATGTTCAGTCAAGATGTTTACCAAATATGAAAGATTCTCCAATGGAGATTCCATCAGGCAACATGGTGACATGTGATCCCAATAAAAAAAATGCTATCTCCACAAGTACTTCTACCAAGGTTCATTGTGACAATGCATATTATCCCAAACCTAGCATCCTGTACCTTATTGGTACCAAATTGAGATTAGGTATGGGGGGTGTGCCAAGCCTCAATACACCTAATGGACCAAAGTATCAGCTGTACCAACATTATATCAGTACGGTACCGGTATAAGGTTCAATACTGAGATTTCGAACCTTGACCTCTATGTTTTCTTGTTCTTTTCTTCCAATTCTAACTTTATTATTCATGACTCCACCACAAGGCCAACGTCAAGATGGGATGCTGCAACTCCAAGTACTTATCTTTATTCTTTCGCATGAGGGCCCACATACCTAGTATATTCCTTTCCTTAAATCCTTCATTTCGATTGGTCATGTGCAATGCAAGTGTTGAATGTAAGGCATTTTTTTTCATTTATCTCATTATTGCTTTCCTAATTTTCTTTTTATTAGCTAATAGTTTCCTCTTTCGATCGTATGTAGATGCTATAATATCTTAGTAAGGTTGTCACTTCAGATGTCTTCTCGAAAAGAAAGGAATGTAATTTCAGATAGTTGATGAGTTGCTATCACTAACTTATCTGAAGCCATTGATTCTCTATTGGAAAAACGATTCAATTGCTTGGAGTGAGTCCAAGCTTTACGTTTCCTTCCACTACTTATGTACCTTTTTTTCGATTCTAGCTACTCTTCTTTATTCTTTTCTGTCTTCCCTCCATTAAACTAGATGTCGAATCATAATTCTTCACATAATATGAAATTCTCTCCTTAAACCCCTCTAGTATTAATCATAGCAACCTTCAAGAACCCCCTTTTCTTTAGTTTAAACTTTGGATAACTAACTAAACCCTAGATCCCCAGTCCCCAGGATAAATTAATCACCCAATTCTACTTAGAAAATTGACTGCACTAGTTCATTTCTTTCTTTAAGAAAAGCAGTTCTCAGTTAATATGTGCAGCAACTTACAGGTTCTATCCTAGCATCCCAAAGCCCCATCACCTAAATTTCTTCCCTAGGCTGAACCAAATCACCACTTATCCTTCATTCTGCACTTTTCTGTACCACTGCATATTCATGGCTCATGATCATTTCTGATTTGATTAAATGTGCATAACTATATGCAGAAAATAAGTGAAGCAAAATGAACTCCAGCTATTACTGATGCCAAACATGGTTTACTGATTGTAGCCAAGTTATCAGAGAACAATTAGTAAAATAGCACTGCAGAAGTACCTTTGCAGGCATGATCACACCTTCAGGAGGTTCTGGTATGTGCTTGTGGTACTGGGGATTAACATATGTTGCATTCCTGCAGAATTTCAGAAATTTATTGCAGCTGAGGCTTTCCCAACCAAGAAAACTATTTTCCTCAGAATGAAACACAGTAAAAGATGGATTGAAGACTTACAAGACTCTGTTTCTTTCAACAGAACTTAACCCTTTGACCGGTGCAGGTACAGATGTGTTACAGTGGTTCCTCTCACATAAACTCAGGAACCCATTCATTCCATTACTGCAAAAATAGAAATATAATGATTAGGGCATGGGGCCAGGAGGAGGATGACACAAAAAACAAATGCATATATAATAGTTCACAGTGAAAAAATAATTCAACATAATTGCATAATACATGGCAACCTGACCTAACACTTGTGTCAATTTGAATAAAAATAATGGCTCCTCTGCTGGTAGTGGACACATTTGATAGAGTAAAACAACTTGTGCAGCCAATGGATGACTATCGTGGACATAAATTATGTCAAACATTATTTTATTTCGAGATTTCTCTTCTTCCTGCAGAAACATTACCAATGCATAAGAATTTCAAGTAGATGCCCAGGAAACCAAAAGTTAGTACAACACAAAATCTAAACTTTAAAAATAAATAAATTAAAAGAATCCACATTCCCCAGACCGTTAAAGTGTATTCAATCTTTTTTGTTTCAGCAAGCAACCGTCTCTCATCAATAAATGGCAGTTTTGCAACTCCCTGGTCCCATGGGAATAAACAATTATAATCCTCTCTCAAATAAATATATCAAAGAAAAGAATCTAAACCAACTGCATAAACCTGCATGATTTACCTGCCATGCATAGCGTTTACCATTCATGTCTATCTCAAAATCTGAAGATGATGGAAAAGAATTTTTTTAGACCACGATAAATAAATACAATCTGTAATTAAAATAGTATCAAGATGGTTGACACATTGAATATAGATTTCAAATTCACAACTGTCAACATCAGATAATAAAGACAGACTGTACCAAAAAGCAAAGACACCAATTCATAAAACCTACAGAAACTGTTTTAAAGAATTTTACCTTTGGGATAAAAGGTGCTTAAGGGTGATGCTGGATCAGTCATCAATGCCCTGTAATGCTCAGGCATTGCATTTGAGCTACAGGAAGCAGAAAACCTCATGATTAAAGTTTAAACCACATTGAAGAACTTCCATGTCTCAAAATAACTTAACAAGAGGCAAAAACATGTAGCAACTCAGTTTCTAACCTGGCAGCCGGAAGTGTTCCCATTAGTTGATCAAATGGCTTAAAAGGTTGACCCAGAAAAATGTTATCTCCAAATCCGCCAATCCTTTGAGATCAGATGCAAAAGGGGCATAATGATATGGGTAGAACCTGAGTCGAAGAAAGAAAATTTGCAACTGCTTATGCATTTAAATCTTAAAGTGCATTTAGCACAATTTGTTCAATATTACTGGAAGAGAAGAGAGAACAGCTTAGTTGGTACAGAATTTTATGTGAAGTTTCAGGACTTGCTTAACCTAGACAAATGAAAATGGAAGTCTTAACCAACAAGTCACATCCAATCTATATGCAATCAAAGCCAAAATATAAATCTGACTGTAGAGTAGCAGCTCTCATCCTTTTGTCAAGCAATGAAGGGTACCAAATCCTTATCCTTCTTCAGATAAAAGAGGTGTTTCTGCAACTGATATGACTTATGAATTGCACCAAATAAGGATGAATCATTTTGACATGATATGCACTAAGATCTGAGAATGCTCAGCATGAAGGGCTGTTGAAGTTGTGCAAAAGGAACAAACTTGAGATGCCTAATTTTGAATCACCGGTCGCCAAACCAACCCAAACCGGGTGGTTCGGCCTATACTGAACTGAACCAACACAAATCGGAATCGTTCAGTGGGCAGCTTAGTTTATAAACCATGTCCTCCTCTCACGTTCAGCTGAAGCTTTGAGAAAGCATTTGCTCTCTCTTCTCTCTTGCTCGCTCCTTGCTCGTGCTCGCTCTCCCCGTCTTTGACCCCAACCAATGCCAAGGTAAGTCTCGTCTCTCCCTCACTCCCTCCCT
>KE505312.1:63273-78014 GCA_000441515.1 Elaeis oleifera | reverse complement strand
TTCTCTCCCCATCTTTGTCAGTTTCTCATTTGAATGTCAAACTGTCCTGATCCACTGTTGGCATGGCTCAATAAGCCCCGAACTAGGAAGTTCGGAATGGTTCCGCATTTCTCGAGTTATAAATTATTTAAAAGACATACAGAATATCACCATAACACAAGCCAGTTGTTGACATTGATTATAAGTTGATTTAATGAGAATCCTGTGATATTTGTCAGAAGTTTGAGCACAAGTGGTCAACTTGGATCTATTTAATTATTTCATAGACTATCATATACATATATACACATACATATATATACATATATACGCATATATATATACACATACATATATACGCATATATATATACACATACATATATACGCATACATATATATATACATATACATATACATACATATGTGTGTGTATATATACACACACACACACACACACACACACATATATATATATATACATATATATATATATACATATATATATACACATATACACACACACACACACACACACACACATATATATAGACACACTCACATATACATATACATATACATATACATATGCATGTGCATATACGCACAAATGCATACATATATGCACATGCACACGTACATGTATGCATGTTATGATCTCTGTTCTTCTCATTGAACATAATTTGCATATTACTATAACATACTCGCAAATGAATCCCATCAATTTCTCTCTGTTTTAGAAAGTAATAGTTCAATTCATGCTCATGCAAAATTCATGCACATGCTTACAACCAGAATGAGAAAACACAAACCTTGTCTAGGGACATAGACTGAAGATTTTCTGAGGTTTCTTTCTGCATTTTAAGCTTTAGCTCTTCATTATTTTCAACTGCCTGAGATGCATCATTACAACATTTATTCAACAACTGCAATAACAAAACCTTGACAGCAAGAAGAGTCTTACTCTAGAATATGAAAAGCCTAGTAGCAGCAAAGCTTCTCAGGGTAGATAACAAGCCAGAGATGGTAACTTGATAAAAGCACATTCAGGAAACAATAACCAAAGGCAAATCCTTATTGCAAATCAAAAAGCAGCAAACAAGAGAAAAGGAGTTATACTCAGAGATTAATCAAATATAATTAAAGATCTACACAAGCAATTTAATTAAAGTTCAAGCTTCAAATTTCTGCTAGCATCCATTGCATTTGATCTACCATAATTCCTTGTAGTCATGCTGAAAAATAAGAATAAGTAAACATGAGCATTGCCAAAGGACAACTAGTTTGTGGCTCAAAGGACATATTCTGCTGCACGCATGCACACACGCATGCGTGCGTGCATGCATATATACATACATGCATAGTTGGACTACACGCTAAATGTCAAATTTTAGATAAAAGTTCAACGATTCAAAACTCAAAGATGAGCCCTTCATGCACGCATATACACAAACATACAAGTCAGACAACACACTTAATGGACATCATATCATACTGCAAGCATGCATGCTATGCATATATACACATGAATAGTTGGACTGCACACTACACATTAATTTCTGGTAAAAGTTTAACAATTCAAAATGGAGAGGTGGGTCCTTCAAATTGGAGATCCAACATGTAGACCATGATCCACATTATTAAAAATGTACCAAATCAAAATATCAAAAGAATGGAATTCAGACATGTGCATGACATGAAGTTTTGCTATGATCCAAGCATCAAAGCCATTGAATTTCCATGTACGCATGTTCTCTGATATGTAACCAAGACCACATCACCTTTCAATTTACATGATCTATCATGTATTTTTAGCGCACTTGCAGAATTGTTACCACCTATTTTTGCACCTGCTTGATCTACAGGCAAGATACACATAAACCCATGATTTCCAGTTTCTTGAAACTTCTAGCAGCTGAGATCACAACCAACTGAATTTTAGTTCATACTTGTAAAGTTCGCCATCTCGGTAATCTGTACCTTATCATGCTGGTGCAATGCCGATACTCCTGGTATGTGGGTCAGTTAGACGTCCCAAGACTCGGCATGCCCCTCGTACCAAGTCTTAGTTCGGCACCTATATGGCACGGTACACCCAATACGGGGCAATATGTACCGGCATGATGAACCATGGTTTATACACGTTTTATGATATGTAGATCACACCTCTATGTACATCTAGTGCATGTATCATGGTCCACAATTTGGATTCTCAATTTCCATCCATAACACAACTAAACCATTTGATTTCATTTTCCAAAGCCATTAAACAAATTATGGATCATGACAAAATGAAGATTCTCAAATTTGAATAGCCTGTTTTGTAATTTGAATTGACATAATTAACATTCAATTTACCTCAAATGGATTCTAGCCCATTCACTGTGTACCAAGATTTGTCGTACCCGTTAGTACCATATCATACTAAGCATACCTCACCGTACCAGTATCAAGGTACTGTACCGTACCGACACTCCGTATGCTAAACCTTACTATATCATATCATGTACCAATATTGTAATAGGATGGTACCAGTCTGGGATCCAGTACACCGAGACGGCGAACATTATGTGTACACTCGTGTGAGAACGAGGACAAAAGAATAGCTCTTTCCTCGATCTACCTATTTTCATAAGATGGGCCTGCTTCTCTATGCATCCTTCGATTCATGTCATCAGTTAATACGTAGCCTATATGCCTATGAGATTACCAAGACTTCCATTGCTCTTCATTATCAGTCCCTCAAATTCCAAATTTACATCAAGAGTGTATCTTGCAAAATTGTAACGACTACATTGGCTGCAAAGGGCTTGAAATCATGAACTGTTGCCACTATAAGTTGCACAAGGCCCAATAAATTGAAGCTTCTAAACCCAAGGATAAGTGTTCCCCAATGCAACAAATTGACAAAATTACATGGAGTCTCATTGTTTACTTTGTTGTTATGGTAGATATTTGGAGCTTCTAAACTGAAGGATATAGTTTCTCCCAGTGCAGCAAATTAATGGAACTATGCAGAGTCTCGCTGTTTATTTCTTATTACTAGCGCCTAGCACATGCATCACACAAGACTATTCAAGAGAAAGAGGAAAGAAAGAAAGGAAGAGGAAGGCGGAATGGGTGCAGAAGGGTGAGTGTAGTTGAAGCATGGCAGGCCCCACACTATAAACTGAGTTTAAGTTTCCAGTTACTGGAATAGTTTTGAATAGGAAACTGGAGTTTTAGGGAGATTGGGATCCACACTCTGAACAGGCTTGGTATCGAAAAAATCTTGGTTATTTGGGTGTTTAAGAGTCCTAGATTTACAATGATATAGTTCCCATGTGACAGGTTGTATGGAGTTCCATAATTGCAAACTACTCACTGAACAAATACTGGCTAAACAACTACTTTTCTCCTTTCTATGCACCTCTTTCCATCTCTTCTTTCTGTCCTTCCTGCTAGTTTCCTAAGATGCTTGATCATCAATCTCTTCTTGTTTTTATGCAGACAAATTCCCCAGTTTATATTCCTTTTCCATTTTTATCTCGTTAATAATGAAACAAAGGTGATTGGGAGCATCCAGCATACGACCTTCTGATGACCCTTAAGCACTCGATGGCACAAATTCCAGTACTCCCTGTATTCTCAATCAACAATATATATCACATCACTCCCTTAAACTCCCGATATGTTCATTCTTCAACAGCTCAAGAATATTCTTCTTTCTTCACCAAGACTTCTGTACATGCTCCTTCCACGATCCAACTAAGCCAAAAATAAAGGTGCAAGTGCATATCAGCATAGGAATGAAGGGAAAAGATGCTAGAACAGGAAAAGGATGCAAAGATGCCAAAATTTTAGAATGGAAAGAATGGAAAAAAGAACAATAAAGACTGGAAAGAAAGGAGAAGATCAAGTGCAAGGGAGCAGTTAGACAGACAACAAGGGCCTTTAATTCAAGAACTTCTCCAACTATATTTGATTCAGCATCCGGTCTCTATCAAATATGTTGATGTCTTTATGGGTAAGGCTCTCCAAAGACACTGCTAAATAATGACTAACCTATTCCATCTCTTTTTCTTGTAGAATCTTTTGGTCCAATCTTTTTTGCTCCATGTAACAAGATCTAACAAATTTCGCATGGACAGGCTCCTCAATATTAAAATAATGCAGATAATTATTCCTATGTATACAGGCAAAAAAAAATAGGGCAGAGTCTTGTAACAAATAATTGGTTGAAAAGAGTTCAATATTTGAATTAGCATGACATGAGAAAAGCACATACTATGAACCAAAGAGCCAAGTACAAATCAATCAGAACAAGATCCAATACCCAACAACATATGGATAGCATGGCATGGAAAAAGCATATTTATGAAACAAAGAAGCAGGTATAAATCAATAAGGGAAAATCAGATAGCCAACAACATATGAATAGCCAGTCACCTGCTGAATACGAGCACGCTTTTGAAAATTTGTTCTTCATAAATGGCAACTGACTGGATGAAATGCTCTACCCTATCCAATGAAACCTATGCACATAAAATCCTCAAGTTAGAGAAAGCTTGGCCCGACATTTTGATTCACTGACTTATTAAATATACACACAGATCAACCAGATAATCATAGAGACACTTAAAAAATCTCGATAGAATAGTACTGTTAAATAATATAATGCTGTAAGATGGTTAGGCCCAGTTGCACTATGGCAGTAGCAGGTTCAACACAGAATCTAATCATCATTTCTTTTCCTCTTTTTCCGGCTAAAGCATCTGATCATCCTTGAGTCTTGTGATGTACAAAACACTAAACTCAATTCCACCTTTCGTTTCATTGATGTTTAGTACAGTGCACATTGTATGATCATGACCTGGCTTATTGCCTAAATAGTAAAATGTAAATTAGAAAAGCCTATATCATACTCTCAACTGAGAGTATCATACAAATTCATGAAAACAATAAGGATTTCATATTTTCCTAAAAAAAGGCCTATAGCATCATTAACAGATCATAGATGTATGGAATATTATGCCAGAAACAATACCATATGGAATAGTTTCTTTTTATTAATATTATGAAGCTGTACTGACAAATGGTGTGAATAGACTAGGGAGAAGAAGAAAACAGAATTAGGAAACACAGAACAGTAACCAAAAGTAATGGTCAAGGTTAACTTCCTGTCTTGTAAGTTCATTGTCCGATAGGCTAAAACACTTAAAACTCAATGTTTTGACTCATGAAGATTAAAGTTTCAAGATCAGCTCTCGCTCATAACAATGTGAAAGGTTCCCCAAATGGTAAGAAATATTTCTTATCTTTTGGAGAAACAAGCCTCTTCATTACTTGTTTTCAAGTTCATCTTAGTCATGCTCTTAATGATGAAGCATAAACATAGAGATGAGATACACATCCTAAAAACATAAGATACAGATGGCAGGGACAAAAATCATAAAATAATATTTGTCTTTATATACGCCGTTATATCATCCATGTTTTATGATTACACCACTGAAAATTCTGTAGCTCTCTTTATCCCTATCTCTGCATGTAGGGCACATGATAGGTGAAGATAAAATCAGGCTTTATTAACTGAATGGATTGTAAACCTAGGTGTTGAATCCATACAACCTGAAACCTGCCAACTATGATAAATATTCAAGAGATGTTCAGGAAATAGCTGAAATAGATGAGATGTACCTAACATGTACCAGATTCTATTTGAGGCAGTTCAGAATCTGATACACATCAAATATAGCAATGGCTACTCTAAAAAAAGTATCCAAGCTTCACTGGTTCTCATGTCCGTTAATATTAGTTTTAGGACTCCCAAATATGATAATAAAAGGGAAAATTGTGCAATATCAGGAGTTTCTAGTTCATGATATCCATCGGTCCTTTTGCTGGAGTTTGAGGAAGAGCATAAGAGTTAACAGTACTTGGGAGTGCGAGCAAGGTATGTCGTAGTGGTACCAAGCACCATTCCGGTAGCCCAATAGTACAGTACACCACCATACTGGCACATGGTACACTATTGGAGATGAGACAGCAGCTATGCTTTAAGGTATAGTACCGTATCGAACACGTATACGGTATCGATGCCTTAACAAAATGGTGTCGTATGCCTGGGATGGGGCAGTATGGGTCAGTATGGTAAACCATGCTTGGGAACATTTGTGATTTCATACAATTTTCTCTAGATCTATTTGGAATTATACATCAGGTGTCAAAAGGATCTGCATTTTGTGGACTAAGTCATTCATTCTTTTAACATGCAATTGGTATATTTGCAACACTACATTTTAATGTTTCTCCCCTTAGAAGTCCTAGTAACTGTTTGCTCTATTCAAGTTGTTGCAAATATCTGTATTCAATTTTACTGTAGTTAAATTCTATTCTCACCTCCAGCTCCCATAATCCATGTTGGATATGTATCAGTTAGGCAACACTTGGATACATATCAAACTTTTTTTACTGGCAATTTTCGGAAAATTGTTAAAGAGCTGGACCCTCAATAAGTTCACCACTATGATAACGTTAAATGGAGTCTTTGTTCTTTTTAGAGATTGGCTAAAGATGTGCATATTAAAATAAATCTACAAACTGTCATTGTTTCTCAAATCCTTAAGCTAATTGGTAAGTTTGGATGAGAAACATGTATATTGGAAGAAACATTAACAAACAATATCTTTAATTTTATTTATGTAATACTTAAAATATGCTTCAGTTAAAATTATTTCCTACATATCCCTAATTCTCCTTTTTTTTTCTTCCCTAGTTACGCACCCAGGCACATGTCCCAATCCAATTTTCATATCTGTGTCCATGCAACACTGCCTCTATTGCTGCACTTTTAACTGTATTGTTGTCAACAAATAAATTTAGTGGTGGGACTACCCCATAAACTGAAGATTTTTTATCTTCTATTTTTGCTAAATATTACTGTTGGTCTAGATATATTCGCAAAAAAAAAAAATCTAATCTATAGACTTTGCAAGTGGTATCCACTTTGCGCATTCACAGCTTTAGTGGAGGCCACCTCTAAAATCATAAGCATAGAAGCAAAAAAGAAGAAAGAGAAAACTATGATTATGTCTTAAAAGCTTTGCCATGATATTCAGATTCTTATAATCATAACACATGGGGAAAATCACAGAATGAAGGTTTGAATGTCTTTTTCAAATTAATCTTTGACATCTGGAACAAGCACTTGCTACAACATAGAACAGCTTCTACTTGTGGCTCAATACAATAAAAGGAGGAGAAAAAATTACCTCACCCGCATCTGTGAGATAACCACCCATTGCTGCAAACTCCTTTTATAACAACATAAGCAGGTTTATCGCACCCTACAGCATCCAAAAAACTTATGTAAATTTGAAGACACTTAAATTTTTTGAACACAGAAATCATGAAAGAGTCTCAGCTTGTTGAGCATTATGTATTTGCATTTGAGATTTTCTAAATTGAAATTACAACTAATAAATGCATACTAAACAACCAAATAAAAATACAGAACCTGAAATCAAAATCTAACCTCTCGAATTTCAAATGTTGGCATGTGGGGAAGAAAATCATTTCCCACGAAGAAGCAGAGAAAGACAAAATCATCCACAAGCCGTTCAAAGTTTATCTCAAATGGAGGATCAGATATTTCCAAATCATTCTCCAAGTACTCTCGCAAAATCCAGATGTTAAGAAACTGCTCGCAGATTGAATGGTTAATTATATGAAGACAAATCTAATATTCAGGAAAGTTTTTGAGACTGGATCAAAGGGGAAAGAGAATAAAAGCATGTGCTAGTCAAGAATGCTACAACTGCTTGAAAAAAGCTGCATGGTCAGAATTCAACCTGATATTTCTTTTGTAAATTGGGGTATCATCCACGGCCTTCCCATCCTCAAAAGTTTGTTCACCAGACTTGTCTTTGCAGTCAGCTGCAAAATGCCCAATCTGACCACAGAGAAAGCATTTTTCTTGTTGTCCTGGCATGGAGATCACCTGTACAATCAGAGACAGTTTTCCAGTCAAAATGACATAGATATCAATGTTTATGTAACACCCAAGCCAGCAAAGTGGTAATCTAAGAGATTTGCAATTTCATTTAGCATTCATGTATGTGTAGTATGGCACTTCATCATATATTTGAGCATTTAAATGTTGATTAAGCAATAGTAATAAAGCTTAAGTATAGTTGTTAGTTAAGAAGGAAAAGATTTAAGAGTGAGATCAATAGCAATGACATTAAAGTCGACTGTTGGTGATTATTGAGCATAGAATGCATGATATTTTGAAGAATAATTAGGATAATATTTATGGGTGTGACAATTTGGGGTGTAAACTTATAATTTATAGCAATTTCTAAAACCCAGAGGACTAGATCGACTCAATTTAAAAGGATCAGCTCAGTCATAGAAATAGAAAGCATATCAGAAAAGAACTGTGGCAGCACACAGGTTGGTCGACCCAGTTTTATGCTGAGTCAGCTAAGTTGTGGACTGAGTCGGCTCAGTCTCAGAGTGAGTCGACTAAGCTGCGAGAACAATTAAGTGGCGGGAGCCAGCTGAGGTGTTTTAATTTGGGGATTTAAAAAGATTTTTAAAGGGATTACTCAGCAGCCATTTTGTATAAATAAAGGGGTGGAAACCAAGATTTTTGTTGGGTATTTCATGGGATTGACACCCAACAAGCAGCTCTCTTAAATTTATTGTATTTCAAGCCTTAGCTACCATTTTTTTCCCTTGTGGCGTTGTTCTGAATTTTGGTGAACCCAAAAGGATAGAGAGGGAGAGGGGCTGGAAAAAGAGGTGTTCTCAGTTAGAAATTAAAGGGATTTCAGCTAGTAAAAAGTGCTCCAGCTAGTTGAGGAAAGGAAAGTTCAACAGGGGTGTTTGAATGAGTTAAGCATCATACAGCAGCCATAAGAAGTGAGTGATTTCTATCTAACTGTGGTGTTTTATTGTCTTTGTTATGGAAAAGGTTTATTTTGAAAAGAAAGTTAGTCTTTTATGGTTTTACAGCTATATACATGCATGTAAGCATGGAAACAGGACATGATTTTATCGACGGGTTACTCATGCATAAATATATATATGTGAAACTATTTTGGACAACTGAGCCTTCTTATCTTGAAATTGTATTGTATCAGCTCATCAGCTTTTTGATGAGATTTATCAAACATATTTTTTAGCAAACCACCCATAGGAGTGATCAACCTATGGGATAGTAAATGAGTCCAATTGACTAGTCGATGGTAGAGTATATGCCTGTAGTAACGAGCCTGTGATGAAAACTACATGCCTGTAGTGACGAGCCTGTGGCGAAACTATACGCCTGGTAGTGGTGAGCCTGTGGTGAAAATATAAGCCCATGGTGAACTTTGCCTGTGACGAAATAATATGCTTGTGGCAAAAGAGTATACCTGTGGCAAAATAATGTACCCGTGGGGGCTTCATGGTTTTAAGGGTATGTCGTGGTGTAGTCAACGGTAATCAGATGCTTGTGTTTGTTTGTTACGATAATCAGATGCTTGTGTTTGTTATGGTGATCAGATGCTTGTGTTTGTTATGATCTTTTACATGGTTTCATCCTTATTCAGCATATAGACAGTCTTTATCCTTGTTTGGTATATAAAAGTGTTGGAGCTATATTAGTTTATTCCAGCAGTGCATGATATATGATATTATGTGTATTAAGTTATACTTTCCTAATATCTTCACTGTTAGATGGACTATTCATTCACCGGAACTTTAGTCTTATTATGTGGTTCTTTTTTTCTTTCTTGACAGATTTAGAGCATCATAACTCAGCATAGAGGTTGCATTATCAACACTCATGTTAGCAGGAGTTGGTTGTGTCAACTAGTGGATGGGGCCTATTTGCTTTTGGTCGTGTTAGCCTGTGAGAATATTATATTTTGTGACATTTTGTATGATAAGTAGTTTAAGTCTAAGTGTAAACAAAGTACCTGTTAAAATGTACGATACATATTAAGCTATGAAAATCAGTAAATATTAAAGATATATTACTTTTGAACTATGGGTACAAAGCATAGTTTGATGAATGAAATCCTGGATTGATTTTGAGAAATGATGAGTTAACTGAATTATTTGTGTTAGCAATTCGAGTTATTAATTTGAGTTGAATGTGAACAGGTTATCAGCTTAGCTATAATTTAGTTTTTCCTTCGCCCTTATTTAAGGGTGGGGTGGAGCACCGTCGTCCGATTTAGGGGTGGGTGTTACATATTTAGTATCAGAGTAAAGGTTTATAACTACATGAGATTGTGGCATGGATGGAATCAAAACTTGAGATTATAATCACTAGGGATGTGATAGAATAGTATCAGAACTTAAAGGTATGATTATTGAGGATGGACAATTTGCTGGACTATTAAGGATATACTTGGGCATATGCATAGCATAATTAGTTCACCTCGGTTGCTTAGCAAATAACATAAAGTAGGTTGAGTGGTCTTGTAGTCAACCCAACTGATTGATGAGTCGACTCAATGTCTTTTAAGGGCTCTTTTCAATAGGATTTGTTTCTAAATTTATGTTTCAATTCGAGATGTTCTTAATTGGTCTCAGTTTCATTCTAATGGTATTCTTCGTCTACAGAAGCATTCTAGAGGAAAATTCAAGAAAATAATAATAGATGTTTTATGTTGAGATTTGCTTATCATTGAGGTCATCTTAAAGGTTGATAAATTTGATTATGTCAATTGCATCTTGTAGGAAGATGGTGCAAATAAGATCAAGACTTGGTGGAGGGCAACTACCCCAGATCAGAGTAGAGGCCAAGGTCAGGGTAGACCAACAAGAATTGATAGGGATGGTCAACCTCATAGGGTATCATCTTATGCCTCATCTTTTGCCCCGAGAGCAGAGGCAGAGGATTTACAGTCTTATGAGCATGTGCATGGTTCTCCATCTATTACACCAATATCCACACCTCCAGCACAGGCACAGGCACAGGCACCCATTCCTAGACTACAGAAATTGGTATGCATAATTACTTAGGCTGTTGCTGCTACCATAATTTCCGCTCATAATATACAATCTCAAAGTTCAAATAGAGAAAGAAATTTCGAAAGAGCTAGAAAGTTGGGGGTAATGGAATTTTCAGGTACTACAGACCCAATGGAGGCAGAAAACTGGATCCAGAAAATAGAGAGGGTGTGTGCACTGATAAAAAGTACCGATGAGAAGAACGTGAGCATCGCTACCTTCCTACTAAAAGGTCGGGCTCGACATTGGTGGAAATTCTATGTCAACAGACAGCCGCAGGGTTATGTTATCTCTTGGGATGATTTCAGAAGGTATTTTTAGCAGCAGTATTACTCGGTTGTATATCAGGATCAGAAGAGGAGAGAATTTCTCAATTTGACTCAGAAGAGAATGACAGTGGCTGATTATGAAGCCAAGTTTGTTGAGCTGTCCCACTTTGCTCCAGCATTTGTTGTGGATGAAAGAAAAATGTCGGTTGTTTCAAGATGGGCTGCGCCTTGAGATCAAGACAAACAAAATACATAACTATGGTAGTTTCACAGAGTTGGTTGCAGGAGCTATTAGGGCAGAGGAAATTGAGAAGGAATTTTATAATCATAAGCAGGAAAGGGGCAAGAGAAGTGCGCAGAACTTTTTTCTAGATACAGAGAGAAGTCAGTCATCAAAGAAGGTTGAAGTATTTAGGCAGCCTAATCAGAACTTCAGAGCATCAGCAGAGTCCGGCATGTGTTCTTTTGCTTTTACCAATCCGGAATAGAGGAGAATTGAATAGAGGGTTGTGCCACAATCAGCAGAAAGCAGGGTGATAGAAAGAAGGAAGAATCAGGGTAATTTTAGTAGGGATGCCAGTCCAGTTACCACTTCACTAAGCAAGTCCCTCAATGTGGCGTTTGTGGGAAGTTCCATCGTGGAGAATGTAGAAGTGGATCAAGAAGATGTTTCAAGTGTGGTCAAAGAAGTCATAGACTGCCCTAACAAAGCTTCAACTGGGGGTCTCCCACCAAAATCAAATGTTACATGAAGATTTCAGACCAAGGATGACATTATATTACTGATGTACAAGCAAATAAAGTAAGGACTAATACCTGTGGGTAGGGTGCTATACCAGCAAGACCGAGCATTGAACCAAGAGTGGTGACAGGAGGCACAGATTACTCTTAATGGGGTGTCAGGTATGATATCTATAACCCAATGGATGATTATATCTCTGATTTCAGCAAACAAGATTTGACCAAAGTATAAAAGGAGTTGATCTTTGAGTTTAAGTTGTTGAACTGATACATCATATTGTAATGTGTATGCCTGATTAATTGTTATCTAGTTGAAAAAAAAAGAGAGAAAAAGAAAAAGACGAAGAAAAACTCTAAATGTTTCGTGGATTAAATCAGAGTGCGTAGCAAAAGCATGATGGTTTGAATTGGTTAAATTTATTGAAAGAATGCAGTTCTAATTCAAAGGATGATAAAAAGGATTGAAAGTTCCTTTCAGATGAAAAAGATATATGAGAACTCAAGGCTAAAAAAGAACTTTGTGTTCTTAATATTTTGACCTTGTAACATGCCAATTTCGAGGGCAAAATTTATTGAAGAGGGGGGAGGAATGTAACACCCCGAGCCAGCAAAGTGATAATCTAAGAGATTTGCAATTTCATTTAGCATTCATGTATATGTAGTATGGCACTTCATCATATATTTGAGCATTTAAATGTTGATTAAGCAATAGTAATAAAGCTTAAGTATGGTTGTTAGTTAAGAAGGAAAAGATTTAAGAGTGGGATCAATAGCAATGACATTAAAGTTGACTTTTGATGATTATTGAGCATAGAATGCATGATATTTTGAAAGATAATTAGGATAATATTTATGAGTGTGACAATTTTGGGGCGTAAACTTATGATTTATGCAATTTCTGAAAACCCAGAGGACTGGGTCGACTCAGTTTTAAGAAGGGTCGACTCAATCGCAGAAAATAGAAAGCATGTCAGAAAAGAACTATCGCGGCACGCAGGTTAGTCGACCAAATTTTATGCTGAGTCAGCTAAGTTGTGGACTGAGTCAACTCAATCTCAGGGTGAGTCGACTAAGCCACGGGAATAGTTAAGCGGTGAGAGTCAACAGAGGTGTTTTAATTTGGGGATTTAAAAAGGATTTTTAAAGGGATTACTCAGCAGCCATTTTGTATAATAAAGGGTGGAAACCAAGATATTTGTTGGGTGTTTCATGGGATTGACACCTAACAGGCAGCTCTCTTAAATTTATTGTATTTCAAGCCTTAGCTACCGATTTTTTTTCCCTTGTGGCACTGTTCTGAATTTTCAGTGAACCCAAAAAGGATAGAGAGGGAGAGGGGCTGGAAAAGGAGGTGTTCTCAGTTAGAAATTAAAGGGATTTCAGCTAGTAAAAAGTGCTCCAGCTAGTTGAGGAAAGGAATAGAGTTCAAAAGGGGTGTTTTAAATGAGTAAAGCATCATATAGCAGCCATAAGAGGTGAGTGATTTCTATCTAACTATGGTGTTTTATTGTCTTTGTTATGAAAAGGTTTATTTTGAAAAGAAAGTCTCTTATGGTTCTACAGCTTATATACATGCATGTAAGCATGGAAACAGGACATGATTTTATTGATGGGTTACTCATGAATAAATATATATATGTGGAATTTTTCTGGACAGCTGAGCCTTCTTATCTTGAAATTGTATTGTATCAGCTCATCAGCTATTTGATGAGATTTATTGAACATGTTTTTTAGTAGACCACCCATAGAAGTAATCAACCTATGGGATAGTAGATGAGTCCAATTGACTAGTCGACGATAGAGTATATGCCTGTGGTAATGAGCCTGTGATGAAAACTATATGCCTGTGGTGATGAGCCTATGGCGAAACTATACGCGTGTGGTGGTAAGCTTGTGGCGAAAATATAAACCCATGGTGAACTCTATGCCTGTGGCGAAATAATATGCATATGGCGAAAGAGTATACCTGTGGCGAAATAATGTACCCGTGGGGGCTTCATGGTTTTAAGGGTGTGCCATGGTGTAGTCAACGGTAATCAAATGCTTGTGTTTGTTATGATAATCAGACGCTTGTATTTGTTACGGTAATCAGATACTTGTGTTTGTTATGGTAATTAGATGCTTGTGTTTGTTATGATCTTTTACATGGTTTCATCCTTATTCAGCAAATAGACAGTCTTTTACATGATTTTATCTTTGTTTGGTATATAAAAGTGTTGGAGCTATATTAGTTTATTCCAGCAATGCATGATATATGATATTATATGTATTAAGTTATACTTTCCTTATATCTTCACTGTTAGATGGACTATTCATTCACTGGAACTTTAGTCTCAATATGTGGTTCTTTCTTTTTTTTTGACAGATTTAGAGCATCATAACTCAGCGTATAGGTTGCATCATCTGCACTCATGTTAGCGAAAGTTGGTTGTGTCAACCAGTGGATGGGGCCTATTTGCTTTTGGTCATGTTAGCCTATGAGAATATTATATTTGTGACATTTTGTATGATAAGTAGTTTAAATCTAAGTGTAAACAAAGTACCTGTAGAAATATATGATATACGTGTTAAGCTATGAAAATCAGTAAATGTTAAAGGCAAGGAATGCCGTACCGGACCGAACCGCCCGGTACGGGGCATGCCGAACCATCCCGACAAAGAACCGAGACGGTTCCGACATGCAAAACGGCACATGCCGATGCCGGGGAAGAAAAAGGAGAAAGAGAGAAATAGAGAGAGAGAGGAGAGAGGAAGAAAGAGGAGG
>KE505311.1:385674-397181 GCA_000441515.1 Elaeis oleifera | reverse complement strand
AGATAATTGGATTCCTATTATGAGTCATGGTAGTACCTATATAAGGAGAATGTCTCTAGAATTTCTAATAATAGAGTTTTGTGAACAAATCTCTCTCTCTCTCCCTTCTCCATGCCTCCTCTCCTCCCTCTGTTCTCTTCCACGCTCAAGGGTTGGGCATCCTACTTTTCACATGTCAATACTCTGAGGAGATTTTTCTTTAAGAGTGAAGAACGAGGAGGAGAAGAAGAAGGCTGCAAATCAAGGAGTTGATCCTGTAGTCTAGATTAAGGTGTTGATCTAAATTCCAAGGCTCAGATTCTACTTGAAAAAGAAGAATCTACAATGAGAAGTTCTATTCGATATTGATCTCGGTGGATATCCGTAGAGGTCGGATACGTATGCGGCTCAAGTATTTACGATTTCGTGATCATCTGAAGCAATGGATATCTACCCACGCTAAGGCATAGAGATCCTATCTCATACTTGTCTCTAAATTTCAGATTATATATGTGTTTTTCTTCTGGGCTTGGGTAGGATTAAGATTTGATCTTATGCATGTGGAGTTAAAGGGTTTAACCCGTTTAGTTTCCACTGCAGTTTCAAAAGTTTTGAAATCTACACATACTGCCTACTCGATTTTCTAACAGTAGTGTCAGAGCCATTGATTTTTGAAAATATATATGATTTAATTTTTTTATTAGATCTGAAAGTTGTAATGATTTAAAATTAATCTTGTACTGATATAAGGTTGTCCTAGTATAGGATTTACTTCTTATATTACAAAGGTTGTCCTAGTACAAGATTAATCAGTTTTGAAAACTATTTTTAAAGTAATTAAATCAATCTTTTAAATCTGTAAATTAGCATATGTGATATGTTTAATTTAAATTTAGATCTAAAATTAGAATGATTAAAAAATCATATCAAACTGATATAAGGTTGTCCTGATATAGGGTTTACCCCCTATATTATAAAAGTTATCTAGTTTGATGTGAATCAATTTTTGAAAAGATATTTTTAAAATATTTTAATCATTATTTAGATCTGATTTTATATGTATTTGATATGTGTAAATTTAGTTTTAGATCTGAAATTTGATATATATATGATGCATATTTAATTTAGATCTGAAACTGCATATATATGATATATGACATTAGGTTTAGATCTGAAATAGTGTCAAGATCATAAGCCACTAATTGCATGCAATGAAGCATAATCTAAAAACTACTTTTAGATCTAAAATTATATTGTTGCATGTGAGTATGGGTTGAACAAATTAGACCTAAGTGATCAAACTATAATTAGGGTCTAATTGATTAGATCAAGCTAGAACCCATTGTCGATTTTAAGCAGTTGATTGAACCTAATCGATGGATGATTAGGATTAGATCAAAGGGGTTCAAAATTGAGTTTAGTTATAGTTGGTCGCATCGATTCATATTTTGATGTGAGTTGATTGACTCAAGATCGAATTTAGCTTAGTGGTTCGGATCCATTTCAATAGGTTAACCTAATCGATTCTAATCGACCAATTTAGTGTCTAAGACAAGTATTCAGATGGTGGTTATTTAATTGATTCTGTTGTTTGACTTGATCAATTTTAATTGATGTCTAAAGAAGCAACGGGGGGACCCCATGCATCTTAACTTACCTGATCGTCTTGGAAGATTCAGTTTCATGTTAGGTTACTTGTTGACTCAAGTTCACCCATGCCGACTAGGTTGGTTAGACATGTTGATGTGCTAACCTAAATTTAATCAGTCAAATGTTAGATCTGCTGATTTAGAAGAGATCTAACCTAAAATTTCCTCATTAAATATAAAGTATAGAGGTCTTCCATCATTGTAGAGATGCTGATACCTTCTTGGTGTTGATCATTCTTGACTGGTTACAGTGGTTCAATTGCATCGAAAAGGTACAACCACTCTATTGACATTTGATGTCTCGGAGTAGAGATGGAGTTGAGCCCAATAACTATTAGGTGAGGGTCCCAATAATGGCTTTGCACCCACTGATGAACGAAGTAAGATTGAAATAAGAGACAATGAAATTGAAGGAAGCAAATATATTTAGATGAGATTGGAGCCAAAAATTTAATTTGGAAGGTCAAAAATTGAAGAAATAATATTGAAAGATTTTAAGTCGACTCTGGCATGTTGGCATACTTAATACACCAGCTAAGTCGATCCAGTCTTAGAAGTCAGCAAAAGATAGAAGATTAAATTTTTGGTAATAGTAATTGAGTCGACCCAGAGAAAAGTTGAGTCGACCCAATGACTGTGGTGAGAGACTGAGTTGACTCAGAGAAAAGATGAGTCAATTCAGTGACTGTAATGACTAATTTCTCATAACTTCAGTTTTTTACTCCCAATCACTTTCAATAGCTATTTTTTTTCATTTCAATAGCTAGAACTCTCTCTCCAGCCATTGTCAAATCTATTTAAAGGTGGAGAATCAAAAGAAAGATAGGCAAGTGGATTTACAAAGAAAATTTTTAAATTGTTAGAGCTCCATTGAATATCTAAGAGGAAGAAAAAAAGAAAAATTTGAGCATCATTTCAGAGAGCACTCAAGAGCATTCTTCCACAACATCTTCAACACTCTTTTAGCCTTTAAAGAAGAGTGATCAAACTTCCAAAGATCAACATTTCAACCTCTTTTTGGCGCATTATAAGAGTTCCTTTTGTTATTTGTGCTGAATTTATTTATCTTTATATTTTGATCTCTTTACAAGTTTCTTTAGAGGAAGAAACTTGAAGTTAAGGCTTGTCCAAGTCCATAATTGGATATTGTAGGTTTGGTTGGTTGGCCTAAAAATCAACTGGATTTAATTATGATCCTGAAAATAATTATATTAGATTTGGTTGGTGAGTCCAAAAACCAACTGGGTTGATAGTGAGCCCAAAAAACTATTGGTGTAAAATTTGGTTGGTGATCCCAAAAAATCAACTAGGTTTATTTGTGAGCCTGAAAAATAAATACACTATAATTAGAGAGATTATAGTGAAATTTTCAAGAGAAGCTTGAGGAGCGAATGTAGGTGAAGATTGCACTGAACCACTATAAATTTTATGTGTTTGTGTTATGCTAATTGCTTTATTGCTTTACTTATTTACTTTACACTCTTGCATTACATTATTGCTTTGATTTCCGCTGCAACATATAGCATACACATTACAATCACTTTGGTTAGGTTTAAATTGAAGCACATACTTATTTAAGTTTTAATTGATTAAAATTTTAGAGAATCCAATGCAACCCCCCCCCCTTTGGGTTGCTACCTCTGGGCAACAAACATCCTCTACAACTCTTTTAAGGATCCTAAAGGATCTATCTGCTAGTTGCAAAGTGATCCATGTTGGCTTAAGTCCTCCAACCCTAGTTGCTCATAAACTGAATACAGCTAGAATATTTACACTAGCCCCTAAATCTAGTAAGGCCTTCTCAATTTGGTTTTCTCCAATAACACATAAGATTGTCGGAGATCCTGGGTCTTTATATTTCACAGGCACATAATTCGATAGATACGAGCTCACACTTGCTGCCAAGAAGGCTCTCTTGGGTATGTTCATGGTCATTTTCTTGGTGCAAAGATTTTTTTTAAATTTGGCATAGGTCAGAACTTACTGGATCATGTTTAGAAGAGAGATATTTACTTGGACTTGTTTAAATACCTGTAACATTTTATCTAGATGTTTCGAATGTTTGTTGGATCTCAATCGATTTGGAAAAGGAGCTCTAGGTTCCTGTAAGCGGGCTTAGTGAATTATCAATTTTATGAGCTTGATTTCGTTTGGTGGGTTGTTGATTAGGTGACTCAAAAGATGAGTCCTCTCGAATGTCAAGTGAACCTACCTTGTTGTTCACTTGTTCCCTGACCTTAAGGTGTGAACAGCATTCACTTGGTTAACTTGATTTTCATGTTAGGGTCGTGGACCATTCTAAATTCTTGGATTGGGTTCAGATTAGCTAGGTAACCTCCCTCATTCTCGCTCACTTATGGTAGAGACTAGCTGACCTACCTATATTTTCAAATGGGCTATGGCTTGGGTATTAGCATTTAAGAGCTGGCTTGTGATCTACATAAAGTTACTCAGTGTAGCATTGGTATCAGCATTGAATTTTGTTAGGATTTCTAGACTTTTCTCTAGAGAGTTAAGTTTTTTTCGTTATTGTTGAAGCCTGGTAGGTTGCTTATCGTAGGATTAGGCCTTGGATTTAACTGATTGACGCTAAGACCACCTATATTCGGGCTCTGTGATCATGAAAATTTGGATGATTCCTCCATTTTGGGTTATATGTGGATGCATAAGGGTTATTCATTGATTTTTAATATGTAGCATTTACTTATGCACGCCCATTCTCAATTGGATTCATTAAGAGAGGACATTCTTCAAGAATATGATCTAGTGCACTGCACCCATTGCACATGGGTGTGCAAATACTTGATTTACACTAGCTGGTCTCTGAATTTTTAAGGCCTCTAACCTACGTGTTAAAGTGGCAATTTTGGCCTCTACGACTAGAGATGTCGGTATTTGATGCATTTCACCTCTTGAGGGTGTGGATCTTTCGGGCTCTCTAATTATTTCTTACTGTAAGTTCTTCTCAGTTAGGTCATCTAAGAATTGCCTGACCTCGTTGGATTCTTTATACGTGAATTAACCCTGGTACATAGACTCTAGCATGGTTCTGGAGTTTGAATCTAACCCCTCATACACGATTTGACACAACCTCTAGATCTCTATTCTATGGTGTGGACATTAGGTCAAGAGATTCTTAAAGCGATCAAACTATTTCCAAAATAATTCACCAGCTAGTTGGTAGAATTGGTTAATCTCATTTCTAATTCTAGCTATCTTATGATAGGGAAAAATTTTTTAAGAATACTCATATAAAATCCTCTCAGGTTGTGACAGATTGATTCGGCAGACTGTATAGCCTCTTTTTGGCATTATCCTTAAGGGCAAAATTGATTAGTCTCAATTTGATCTCATCTTCTGAAAGTTGTTGCAGCCTCATGGTTGCACAAACCTCTTCGAATTTTTTAATGAATATATATGCATCCTCTATTCTAGCAAACTTTAGAAGCATATTAATAATCTAAGATTTAATTTTGAAGTTATTTGCAGTAGGTTGGGGTAACTTGATGCAAGAAGGTTGGACGGATCCAACTGGGTAACACAAATTCTTAAGGTTTAGGCTGATTGGTTTCTTCCATTTTAGAGATTTTAGAGCTTAAAACAGGAATTGAATCAATTCTAACTAGTCGACCTGATGTCCTTCTCTACGAGGAAAGTGCAGAAGTCACTTTTATTTTCTTTTCCCTTTTTTTTATTTTGATTTTTCTTGATTTTGATTTAATTTAAAGAAGAAGAGAAAAGAGGTAAGAAGAGATAGATGAGAAGTTTTTTTTTTGTTAACAAACACATTACACAATCAAATCTAACTAGGGTTAGCCTAAATCTAGATAGCTTCTAACTGTTAAGGTTGTCTTTAAACACTCCAAGTTAAAACAAACCAACTAACTAATCAGATAAATATAAGATCGGTGAGAGGCTCTCCATTCTTTCGCAACGGACCTAATTAGAGAACCACTATTCTTCGAAACTAATCTCTGAACCACTTACCTTAGACACCAGCTAATTGATTAATTAGCATCCAGTCCAACTCTTGGGCTCCCTTATCCTAATGAGCTCGGATATCCCTAAGGTTAGCATCTAATCAATTTTATTTAAAAGTTAGGGTTAATGCAAATGAGAAAACTTGTTTGTGGGCTAAGGAAGGGTGATAAAATTTTTATCTTATCTTATTTAGATTCATGTCCTTAAAATATTTTAAATATGCTTATGCACAACCAATAAGAGCAAATAAATTTTAATTAAAAACTAATAGAAAATAAGATCTAAGTAATATACAAAAGAAAGATAGGTTAGAACACGTACCTGGCTTGCAGTACTTACCAACTTAATGTAAAGCAAGATAAGGAAGATAGAAAAGAAAGACTAAAACTAAAACTAAAAGCACGAAGAGCAAAAATTTAGAACATAAATTAAAACATGTCAAATTCTTCGGCAATGACACCAAACAACTTAATATATTTAATTATAACCGCAAGTGCACAATGTATAATGTAGCACTTCCAACGAGTATGGGTCGATCCCTCAAAGAATTTGGTGCTTTTGTGTTTGTGTCAAATTGTTGCTCAGATAAGCTTTGACAAGAAGGTAATGATTTATATTAAAACTAAAGATGCAGAAAAGAAATAAATGTAGAAAGGCAATATCTAAAAATCTAGGATTTTTGAATCCACTAGATCTTTGATTTAGGTATCTATTTGGTTGGTTCTTTTTTTTGTACTCAACATTCCTTCTTAGTACATGACACAACCAAGCATAGGCTATGAATAACTTAGAAACAATAGCCTATCAAGTTTGTTCCCATACACTAATGAAACTATTTACCTTCTTGTACTAGAATAAGCATAGATCATGAAAGGACTTAACCTAACTATGATTTATCAAACTCTTGTTGCACAAAAAAAAAGGTGATAATGATTTTCTACTTTAGCCATCTGTCTTTGATCATTACCTCAAGCATGGGCTATGAAGGGATTTAACTCAACTATAACCCATCAAGATTGACCGAGAGAAGAGGAAAAATTGAGATTCATGGGAGGGGTGATCTCTTTAAGAAGTAAACACCATCTGTGTAGATATCAAAATCAAAAGCGTTTTAGCTTCATCGTAAACCCTAGAGGGTTGCTTAGCTAGATATGATTTTGATGGAGATGTAGGAAGAGATTAAAAAACCAATCTAGTGCTGAAAAGTAATTGCAAAATAAAGAACATGCAAGAAAATGAAGCTATCCTAATACTGAATTTAAATGTTGCAGAATTTAACTCGCATAAAAGAAAAGAAGATTTATTGCTGGAATATTAAAATCTTGATTACAATAAACTCCCAACTCCTGAGCCATTAAAGAGACTTCAAATTGGATTCAAAACAGAAAATAAACAAAAGAAAAAATCACCTAAACTAGGATCTCCTCTCTAGTTCTTTCTCTCCCTTCTTTGGCTTTGGGCCGACTTTCTCTTGACTAACTCTCCTTCTCGTATGTTGGAAGAGTGGAAAAAAGTGAGAATAAAGCGGCTAAAGAATCTAAGAGAGGTATGGAGTCTAGGGCTAGATGGATTTAAGATGATCTCCAAGATGAAGGTGTGGAGATTTTTTTATAGGTGTTAGGAGGGAGGAGATTTTTATATTTTTTTCATGTGGGATTAATGATGTGAAATGCTCCAAGAGAATGGATGGATGAGATGAAGAAATAATGGAGATTTGGATGGCTTGACGAAGAGGATGGGATGCTAGAGTTTGCTTCTAAAAATTTTCAAAATTAATCCCGCATACATTCCTATTTTTGCTCCAGCATACCGCATCTCACAGCCGCCCTGCCGCGCATAAAAAAACCTTCCGCATCCTTTCCGTACAGGTCCCTCTTCTACATGCGTTCACGATCGTGCCAGCCACTTACAGCATCCCACATGTGTCCTCAACCAGCTTCCTTTCTGGCATGTCGTTTCTGCGTGCTTCCCCACGTCACGCCCAAGCCAGCTTCATGCCACATACCCACATCCAGCAAAGCCCATGGGTCCCTCCTCGTTATTTTCTGCATGGTCCACCGTGGACCACATGACTCTTTTTTTCCCATGTGAGCTGCATGAAGAAGCCCAACCACCTTTCTCTTCTATTGCTTTAAATGCAACCATGGCCCCTACTTTTAATGCTCAAGCCAAAGTCCACTTCTTCTAAAAAAATTTTCTCTTTATTCTAATGCCGTGTGTTCTCATCCTATATCTTTTTATTTGGGTCTTCCTTCCCAGCATCGTTCCACGTCCATATCATGCCTATGTTCGTCCTGCGCATAGCGGGTCTTCCTTCCCAGCATCGTTCCACGTCCATATCATGCCTATGTTCGTCCTGCGCATAGCACCGCACCGTATCCGGCTTGATTTCTTTCTTCTGTATGTTGATCCATATACTGTTCGCATCAAAAGCCCACTAGACCGCCATACACCCATATCCGCATTTCATATAAAGCGAGCTCCATCTTGTTAACTATAAACATTGGGGGTCTTTGTTGGTTGATTTATGAATACATTTCTGTACGAACAATTTCTAAAAAAAAAAGATAAAGTATCAAATTCAACATAATATGAATCAATTAATCAAAATTTAATGCTTTTATATCCTAATTAGTGCACTTATCAATAATCTTTAAAGAAGTCTCTCATTGATCGAAGAAAAAGTTCAAACTTCAATGAGCATTCCTCATCAACTTCAACGAAGCTTCAACGAGTTTATTTTATTATGCTCTTATTGATTTTTATAATTTTATTATATATCTTATTCTTTGTAATTTTTTTAGGAAAGAACTTATGAGATAGACTTGTCCAAGCCCATAATTGGATGTTGTATTGACTACATATAAGGATGACTTAGTTAAGAAGATTTTGCTTGATTTTCTATACAAAATCAACTAGATTGATTGTGAACATGCTAAACAATCGGTTGGATTAATTATGATCTGATTAAAATAATCACATTGTAATCAAGAAGATTATAGTAGAATTTTCAAGTAGAAAGATTTGGAGAGTGGATATAGATGCTAGATTTGGCATCGAACCATCATAAATTGGTTTGTTTATGTTATTTGTTCTTGTTCTTATATTCTGTATTGATTTATCATTTATTTTGTTGCTTATATTTATTACTTCTATCATATACTTAGTTTATTTTAATTGAGCATATACTTGTTTAAGATTATAAAAAAATTAAAAATCTAATTCGCCCTCTCCTCTCTCAGATTGTCTATCTAGGCAACAATTGATATCAGAGTGGGTACTCTTTTATCTTCTGAAGACTTAATTATCTAAAGCTCAAGATCAATGGCAATCTTTGGAATATCTTTTGATGAAGGACATTCTCTTATAAGACTATTTTTTTTTGTGGATTTGATTATATTTGTTAAAAGGCTAGAATAAAATTTTATTCAAGTATAATGATATTATGATTTATGGAATATAATAGTTTATGGCGCACACACATCCACTAAAATTATTAATAGAGTAAATATGAAAGTGAATAGAATAATAAAGAAAAGAAATTTGCTCAATTGAATGCAAATACAATGAATATACTTTATTATACTCTTGATGAAATTAATTTAATTGAATATGCACATATTTTTCTACTAAAAAAATTTGGGATATATTAGAAATAATTTATAAAGGCACTAATAAAATGAAAGAATCAAAAATTAGTATGCTAGCACATGAATATGAAATGTTTAAATTGAAATCATATGAATTTATTTCTAATATATTTTTAAGATTTATAAATATTATTAATGATTTAAATTTATTGAAAAAATCTAATACTAACACTGATCTTATGAGAAAGATTCTTAGATCTTTATCCAGATCTTGAAAAATAAACTAACAGCAATTCAAGAGGCAAAGGATCTAAATCAACTATCTTTGGAGGAGCTCTTGGATTTTCTTGTGACCCATGAGCAGATCATAATGAATCGAGAAGAAAAAGACTTCAATGAGAAAAAAAATATTGGCATTCAAGTCCTTAAAGATAACATAAAATTTAGAAATCCGATGAAGAAGATGAAGGCTTATCCTTTATCACCAAAAAATCCAGAAACTTTCTAAAGGTGAAGAGGAAGAAGAAGTAAAAAAGAAGAAAGAAAGCTTCAGCTTAGAGAGAGCCAAGCAAGAATAAGAAGAAAAAGATAATTTGGAGGGACAATAAAGATTTCAGCTCTAATAAAGAAGAATAAAAGATCAATAACTTATACTTTATGGCACAAAGAATGAGGTATACTCCGAAAGTTTCACTAAATTTACTTTTAAAGAATTACAAGATAAATTTTATGAATTAATCAATGATTTGAAAAGGTTAGGATATAAAATAAGAGCTTAAAAGAGAAAATCAGATTCTTACCAAAGAAAGAAAGATTTCGAAATGAAAGAATGATTTGACAAAAAAAAAGTAGTAGGCTAAAAGAGAAAGTTAATAAACTCAAATCTATAATTGATAAGTTTACCTTAAGTTCTAAAAAACTATAAATAATTTTGAATCATTAAAGGGTTATTTCAATATAGTTGGACTTAGATTTAATCCTTTAACAAAACAAAAATTTTTGAAAATATATTTGTTAAAGCTTCTTTTGAAAATTCTTCAATAACTTATTTCAAATGCAATGAATTAGGTTATAAATATTATAATTATAATATCAAAAAATAGATAATATCATAATTAAAAAGATTTGGATTCTAAAAAGAACTATATCTATTCACCCCAAAAGATCCAAGAAAGCTTGGGTACCAAAATTAGAAAATAATTATTTATAGGAGTACCAAGCATCCCATGCATTAAAGAGGAGATAGTACTTGGACTGAATACTTAAGGCACATAATAGAGATGAATCTTAATTCATCACCCTTGAAGCTAAACATGAAATGATGGTAACATTTGACAAAGGAAAGTTATTGGAATTGATAATATTAGAATCACCTTTTCTACATTGATTAAAAATATTTTATACTTATAGATAGTTTGATATATAATTCAGTCTAAATTGAAACAAAATCAATCAATTTATAAATAAGTAAGTAAAAATTGAAAGTACTAAATGCTCTTATACATTATAATGGATTGATTTTGATGAATCTCTTTGTGATACTTGATATGCTTTTTGTACTCAATACCTTGATATATATTGTAATTAATGCTATGATACTTGCTAAAACTTATCAATATTATCCTTATATTGAGCTTCAACTTTATTTTATAATTTTTTAATACTGTTTGAAACAAATATGCTCTTATACTTTGAAATATATATTTTCATGTTTGTTACTGAGTACATAATGACTCAATTTGTAATAAAGAATGTGATAAGAGTAAGGGGAGAAAGAATTAAAAAAATGGAGAAAGAATATATAAGTGGCACACATAAAGTGGAGCATTAATTGTAAAGATAAAGAGAAAATAATTGAAAATCTATTAATGTAGAGTACTAGAATAGCAAAAATAATTTAAAATTTGCTTTGATATACTTTATAAAATTGAAACTTGCTATTTACTTGATACATCATGTGCTTCAGTGTTTGTCATTACTTTTTATGATGTTTGTCTTGATCAAATTTCAAATCTCATACCTATTGTTCTCAATACTAATATGATTGATTTTGAAAAATTTTAGACAAAAAATTATATTTGAACTCAAAATATTTTATTACATTTAATGTTTTGAATTTGATCTCTAATGCCTTATACTGTCATGCATTAATATTTTGACAAAAACAGAAAATGATAAGTTCTAAGTTTGATCTTGCATGCTTATATCTTTAAATTTTAAGATTAATTATATAATAAAATCTTGAGTGGAATAAAATTAATTTTTTTAACTTTTGATGCATTTTAAAAAAGGAGGAAAGACTATTTAT
>KE505311.1:364013-385654 GCA_000441515.1 Elaeis oleifera | reverse complement strand
AATTTTTAATAAAAATTAACATTTGAGTTAAAAGTGATATGATTCATTTACCTGGAAATGATTATACAAGCTTGATTTTGATAATTTGAAATGAAGTTTTTATGTTGTCAAAAAGGGAGAGAGGATAAGTTGAGTATATGCTTGAGTTAACCTAAATATTTTATAATTTATTCATGAAGTATGTTCTCAATGCATCTACTTCTTTATTTTATGTTAATTATGCATAAATTGGTATAAATTTTAGAATCATACTATGCTTCATTTTGTATATATTCAAAATTTTATCATTATCAAAAAAAAAGATTGTTGACCTAAGGATTGATTTTGATGAATATAAAATATTTGAGTATGATACTAATGATTGTATATTTTGGAGAAGTTAATTTATTTTATAGGAAGCATAATGAGCTTAAATATTTAAAAATTATGAAAAATTAAAAAAATAAATTCTAAAGTTGAAAAATAATTGACAAATTTTAAAAGCAAAAGAAGATGATTGAATTATGGTACATCACAAAAAATCAAAGAAAAGACTTAGAGTTAACCTCTAGATTAAAAGAGTCAACTCTGACACATATTTTTCGAGTGGCATGGTGTGGAGTTGACCTCTACTTAAGTACAAGCTGACCTTCTTGATCAGATAAATATGGATATTTCAATACCAGATTTCGAGTTGACCTCTACTTAAGTACAAGCCGGCTCTTTCAGGCAAGATAGAGAAGTGTTTCTATAGAATAATGCTCGAGTCGACCCCTACTTGATCTCAAGTCAGCTCGATTGTCATTGACAGCAGTAACGGCTAGCTCTGCAGAATTTTAAATTTTTCAAATACTTTCAACAGCTAGTTTTTGATCCCCAATGGCTAGTTTGGCTTCTTTAGCGGATTTAAACATTTTCAAACATAATCAAGAGCTAAGAGAGTGGATCCAAGAGAGAAGAAAAGAGAAAAACTCAAGTTCCTGATGAAGACATTGAATATTCTTGAATTAGCTACAAAAATGATTCAAGAGGATTTATTGAAAGAGCTATCTTAAGTACATCTTAATAATCTTTAAAAAAGTTCTTATTGATTGAAGAAAAGAAGTTCAAGTTTCAATGAGTATTTATCATCAACTTTAATCGAGCTTCAATGAGTTTTATTCTTATTGTGCTCTTACTTGTTATTTTAATTTCTATTGTATATCTAGATTCTTTGCAAGTTTCTTGGAATAAAACTTGTGGAAAGATTTTAGTTGATTTTGTATGCAAAATCAATTGGATTGATTTGTATGCAAAATTAACTAGATTGATTGTGAGTCCGCTAAAGTAAATAGTTGGATTGATTGTAAGTTTGATTAAAATAATCATACTATAATCAAGAGGATTATAATAGAATTTTCAAGTAGAAAGACTCAAGAAGTGGACGTAAGTACTAGGTTTAGCACCCAAACACTATAAATTAGTATGTTTGTATTGCTTGTTCTTGTCTTGTATATTAATTTATCATTTATTTTGCTATACATATATATTCCTTCCACCATATACTTATTTAGTTTACTTTAATCAAACACATATTAATTTTAACATTGTAAAATTTTTAAAAATCCAATTCATCCTTTCTCTTGGATTATCTATCTGGGCAACAATAACAATATTAGTAATTAATCATTGTTATTTACCACTAATAATAACTTTATTATTTAATAAAATAAATTTACTATTAATTACTGCATATTCTTAGTAACGCTATTTTTATTGTTCTTACATATGAATTTTACCATATATTGACACAATAAATATTTTTATTAACTATTTATATTTAAAAGAACAAATAACAATATTATCAATGATAATAAAATAAATCATATTACTACTAATTGTTGTTAATAAGATAATACTACTGTTATTAATTAGTAATAGTATTAAATGATTAATATTATTTACTATTATTGACATTATGAGAGTAATATTATTTCTAAAATCTAAATAATATTATAATAGTTATTTCATTTTACTAGTTATTAATAGTAAATAATATCATTCTTAATAATAATAAATTACAGATCATAAATCATATCAATATTATTAATACTATTTATTGGAAAAATAATAATAGTTTATTAATCATATTTCTATTATTAACAATATGATCGTTGTGATAGAAGAAAAATCGGGGGCCCCTTTTCTCTCAATGTCTTCACTTTCAACTTTCAAGTGGCTTCCAAAGATCAGAGTCAGTTCCCCGCTCCTTTAGTTATTTTAAATCAAACTCATTTTAGATATTAAAGTGACTTCCATCCTTCAATTTTGCACCCAAATGGTCGAAAATGAACCAAGACATTTTGATAAAGTAATTTTCACCCACTTTACCCAACCAATAGGATCTTAGTAATTTGTAAGAAAATTCCTGACTCCAATCCATAGACAATGAGTTTGTTGGACAATTTGCCTGTTAGAAAGCAAGGTAAAGTTTTTGCCATATTAATAAATTTCTAAAATCTATGCCTAAAATATGGCAAAATCAATATATTATTTTATTTGAGATTTGTTTTTAATATTCTAAAATTATTTCTTATAAATGATGCAGAGAAGCAAAATTCTTATATATTTTCCTCGTAGCACTTTTTGTTTCCCTACGGCTCTAAAAAGAGTGCAAAACATATTCGGTAGGTTGTGGATCGCTTTAACATTTAGCTTCATCTGAAAAAATTCCTTTCGTGGATGAGCTAAAAGCAGGTAAGTTCGACCGGCATCCTTTTTTCTCAGCGTCTTGGCTATCACCCTCAAGTGTGTCTAAAATATAGCATTTTTAACCTGTGTGTCATCCCATAACCTCAATTTTAAAACAACGTGCCAAACACAATTTGACAAATCTTATGATGGCATTTGTTCTTCTTTAAACAATTTTGCGCTATTTTTGTTCCGATAATTTAGTTTAGTAAGATGCATACCTGACATGTGGTCAGGTTTAAGGAAGTCCACTCGCTAGCTATGGTCCATATCTGATACTTTCTAATAAAAAAATAAACATCAGGTCAGATCTTAATGAGTTGTGTCTCATCAAACACCTTTAAAAGGGAAGCTATTGCCATCCTACTTCAATGGAGTTGTTGGTTGCTGAAATAAATACATCTCTAGTTAACCCCGCAAGCAATTCGTCCCAAGCAACTAGCATGACATCTGTATCGCCATCCCAACCAACGGCGACTCACGCGGCAGAAGAAGCGTTTCCGCGTGAATTTAAAAATCATTTATACACATTTGACAAATAATTATTTACAGTATCTTTATTTAATATTATATATATATATTTGCCAAGTCAAAAAGGCTTTTGTGTTTACACACAGAGTCATCAAAATTAATATATTAAATTATGATTTGATACGTGAGATATTATCTATTTAATTATGGATCTCATAATTTTATTTTTTAAAAAATATTTATATAAAAAAATTATTTTTTATTTTATTAAAGATAGGTGTATGAATGGAAGGAGCTTCACAGTTGTAAAAATGTATGGATAGAGAAAGCTTCACAATTACGATGGTCTCCTCCTGTCATTATAAAAGTGTGAAATGAGTTCATGAATTCCCATTAGTCTTCGAGTCTAAGTCTTTGTATTTTCCAGTCTCTTGGGGCCATGCACGAGCAATTTCCATGCGTACAAAATTTTCCATATCAATAGGTCTGCGTTGTAGCATTTGTAATAAGACAAAGTAATGACATATTTGATATTTCATCATAAACATATCCTAATTCTTTAGTACACTGAGGCCCATCCCCACCTGCAAAGAAATTAAAATTTAAAATAATTTAATCTCGTAGCAAATAATTTTTATTGGCTGGATCGTAACCATCCGACGGATATTTCTCTTCTCAAACAACTAGTTCTACTGGCTCTCATTCAATTTAGAAAATTAGCTTACCTTGTTCGCAATAGACAATTTTATGCAGGAGAAAAAAAAAAAAAAAGCAATATAGACGTCACTCGCTCACGCCATTAGAAAAAGAAGGGTGGACCTAAAGACCTCTTCAAATTGGGTTCTAACCCTGTGCATTTCCGGGTTTTTCTGCTCCCATGTCCCGTTCAGAAGACCATTCTTCACGTGTCCCTCTCCCGAACGTTTCTTCTCTCCCTCCCTCTCCTCTCCTCTCTCTCCCCAGGCGCAGATACAGAAAGACGAGGAGGGACAGGGTTGTGGTGAGGAGTCCCCATCTGGGTGAGCTGAAACCTACTGCCGGGGATGGTCGGCGTCTGGTCTTCTCTGAGGGCCCCCTTGAGCCTTTGGAATTCTTCAAGCCCCTGAGAGATAAGGAGACCGGTGGATTCTTGCTCCTTCTCACAGGAAAGCAAGTTTGAGTTCAGCGAGAAGAAAAAGCTCCTCGTTTGAAGTAAGAATGCATTGGTTTCTTCTTTTCTTTTGCTGGTTTACTGAACTTTGTACGAAGGATAGGATTTTAAAGAGAAAATGTGGATTTTGTATCGTTTTCGAGAGAAGAGGACGTTTCTTCCGGCTTCCGTTTCGATAATTTTTGGAATTTCTACGAAAGCATTTGGTTTGTTATTTCTTCTGCTTGTTTTGTTGAGCTTTACTAGAAAGATAGGATTTTGAAGTGAGAACTTGGATTCTGGGATCGTCTTTGACAGAATAAGAAGTTTCTTATTATTTTGTGTGGATTGTTATTGGAATTTTGAAGTTGGTAATCAGTTGTGCCTTTGAGGAGAAAGATTTTTACAAACTACGTCTTCCTTCGTGCTAACTGTTTGAGGATAAGAGGTTACGTCGGCATAATGTGGTGATTTACCTGCTAACTTTCTGAAGAATTGAGTAATCTAGGATTGCCATGTGGAATTTCTGATATGGGTTGAGATATATTTTCGTGGCGTAGTATTCTTTACTCTGTAATGGTTTTATGTGTGGTTTTCTGAAGAACAACTGCAAATGGTGGGTTTTGCACGACCTACTGAGAAGATGGTTGTTAATAAACAAATAAATAAAAAGTTATTTTTCTCGTGTAACCATTTCTTTTTTTTTCTTCCAAATTTCTTTTCAAATTCTTCCATCAATGGACTGGTTATCTGGAAAAGAATCTCCGCTTTAAATGCACATGTGAATTTTGATAATGAAATTTAAATGGTGAAGGATTCTCTTGAAGAAACCTGAAGGATATCAATCTTGCTATCTGAAACCTGAATATGAGGAAAATGATTACTTCTGCTCTGATGAAGGTGAAAAGTTTTCACTCTTAGAGGCTGGCTTTTGGAACATGATTTGAGAGGGAGAAATTGTCATTTTTGTTGATGCTTGTTGATATATTCTTACATGTTTAATGAGTCTTTCCTCTCCTTTCATTAGAAAAAATGTTGTCTCTGATGCTTGATCTTAGTGTACAATCAAATTCTTTTGATGTGGACTGTTGATTGTTTATATATATCTTAATTGTCCTATATAATGTTGTGTGTGATGTAATGGAGACATTTTAGTTCCTTGTTACACAAAAGGCTCATGGTTTTGTATCTCTCTTCCTTTGTGAATTTCAGTCTGCAGAGTAAATAAAAGGTCTTACAAAGTGAGGCTATGAAGTGTTCCCTTTCTCAAAAGGAAAGAAGGGGAGCCTCAAGCAAGAAAATCTCCATCAGCAATGCCAAGCAGTACCACATTGACAGATCGTGATATGAGGAAGTCCAAGTCTGAGTTCAGCTCGCTAAATATCTTAGATGGGAGTGCTGACTCCATAGGGAGGTCTCCATTCCGTGGTTTCTCACGGAGGCCATGCAATCTCAGGACATTTACTTTTCAGGAACTGAGGAATGCCACAAGGAATTTTAGCCGCTCGCTAATGATTGGAGAAGGTGGATTTGGATGTGTTTACAGGGCCACAATCAGGAGCTTTGATGATTCAAACACATGGCAAGATGTTGCCATAAAACAACTCCATCACAGAGGGCTGCAGGCAAGTTATTTAGAGTCTCTTATGAATAGATAAGTCTCATTTATTAAAATCACTATCTTACTTTCCCCAAATAGTCAGTGCATTACTCATTCTTCATAACATTAAGTCATTTATTCATCATACAATTGAGTAACACTGTTGGTAATCAACAAGAGGGAAAAGTTCTTTGACTGACATATGTAAATGTTTTACAATTTCATGGTTATAGATTATATTTTATCTTGGTAATTATCACATAATCAGCCATTTAGTCTAATTATAGATATGAAGTGTCTATTACACTAATTCTTAGTCCAACTATTTGTTGGATAGTTGAGGATCATCATTTGCCTTATTGATTTTGTCAATCCATTAGGAATTGCCATTGTAGATATAGGAGAAATAAATGCTTGGTTGTCAGCTACATGAGAGATATGAATGGAGGGATTATCTAGATGGCATGCTGACACAAACAAGGATTTCTATTGGAATTAAAGTCTTATCATTTTTAGTTGCTACAATTAGCTGTGTTTCCCTGGTCATAATTTGAATGACACAGTGCCATCTGAGGCTTGCAAGTACTTGTGTTGCCAATGCCTTTATTTCTTACTAGTTTTACGTTTTTGTTTTATCTTGTTTAGTCATTATGATGGTCAAATTTGGCTGAAACTTCCATTATGGGAATTAAATTTGGCTTCAATCAAATTAGTGTGGTTCTTTTACTGGTTTTGGGTTGAATTAAATGATATACCTCAGATTTGCAAGGTCTTATACAAGTGTCCTAGATGGTTTGCTAGTTTGTTTAGTGGCTTATATTTAACAATCTATTTTCTTTGAGTAATTGTTTATGAATTAAATTCTGTGCTTTTGCTTGTGTACAACATTCACTAAGCAAGGTTTTAAATACCAAATTGTATTATTTGGTATAGGATTATCATATTGACCTGATATAATACCAGTACAGTATGGGGGTTCTATATGCCTCTGTGTTGATACATGGTTCGGGTCCTGTGTTGACTCTGCCACATGTCAGTATGGGGGCATAGTGTAATGTAGTGAACTGTACTGGCAAGGCACTGGTATGGGACCTGATACTGAGACTTTAAATATTGTCACAAAGACTACCTCAAGAGGTGAAGCACTAGAAAATAGAAGAAAGTGCATGAAAGATTTGAGCACTAATACCAAATTTGAGGCACGTCATTGTGCTATTTCTTTTTGAAAGTGATGCCAATGAGATTTTTCAATGCACTACACTTTTTCCTCCACTAAAGAACCATCTATGACTCCCTGTCAATGTCATCTTTTATCTATGCCAAAATCAGAGCTATCATGCAGACCAATATAGGCATTCCCATGCAGAAGAAAATCTGGAAAAATGACACAGAAACTGAAAAAAGAGAGAGATTGCAGAAACTAAAAGTGGGTGATTTACTGCACGAACTGGGTTGATATAGAATTTGAGCTGTCCCTCAACTTCTGCTCACGCATATATTCCATGAAATAAAATGGTCATTGATTAAAACATTATACTACCAATGCATGTCATTTTGAAGAACAAATAAACTGAAAACTTGTTTAAATAATAATCATAAATATTTATGCTTGGCCTGTGTCTCTGTCTTCTTTACTGATATAACATATCAGCATTTCAACTGGTAAGCTCTAGCCTGAATGTGATGGTTGACACACCTGATCAATATCTTAAATTATGTCATGAAACACAATTTCTTGATGGACAGGATATCATGTAAAGTGCACCCCCCCCCCTAGCACCACAAACAAAATGACTTTTCCTTGTTAGCTTGTCACTTGGAGCTCAGCATTTTTCACGCTTTATTCATGTGATTACTCTTGCTGGCACGATAAGGAACAAAGTCTATGAACAACTATTTCTTTGTCCTGCTCTATATAACATTATAACATATATTGACAATGAATAGATTACAAATAGAATACTGAAAAAGAAGTAGACAAGATTACTTACTGATGGTAATGAGTTAGGAAATTGAAATGGAACAGATACCTTTTTTTAGTCACTCTGCAGTTACATCTTCTCGAACTCTTAGTCTAGTTGAATAGCATCCACTGCAAAGCTATCATTGCAATTTACCATCATATATGACCGCCATTAAATTTCCTCCTCTCACAAAATCTTCACATTGTTCCATGGCATCCATTATTTCCTTATAAAATTAGTTTACAGGTCATCTATGAGATAAAATTCACTTCTCACCATTCACCTTTTCTAATAACTCCACATTTCCCAATTTATCCTGAATCCCCTTGCCTCTTCCCTCTCTCCCTATCTCTCGATATTCCTCTCTGGCCTCTACTCCAAGTCCTGGTTGTCTTCTCTCTGGAGAAAACCTGAGCACCCCTCTAACATTGCTGCTGTCCATGATGAGTGCCTCTTTCATCGCTTTGGTCTATTCATGCCCATCCTCCTTGGGTCGGTGCCGGGGAGTCTTTATTGCCTAGGTAAGTCCTCTCCCCCCCCTCTCTCTCTCCCCTCTCCCTTCCTCTACTCCCTCTCCTCTCTCTCCCTCTCTCCCAATCTATCTCTCCCATCTCCTCCCCAGCCTTTGCTCCGGGTTTTGGTCTTCTGCTCTCCGGAGGAAAACCTTAGGCAAGGGCCTCATCCGTCACATTGGCCTCTTCGACCTCATCCTCTTTGGATCAACACCAGGATCTTCGCAGCCATGTGAGTTGTCTCGCTTCCCTCCCACCATTCTTGTCCTTGCTCGCCCCGTCTTCTTCTCCTTTACCCTAGTTTCGGCATGTATCGGGCCAGTATAGTGCATACCAGTACCATACCAAACCAATCACCAGCTGGTACAGCCCTTGGCAGTAGTTCGGCAAACCTTGGGAGAAATGCTAAAGCATGTTCCCTCATGCTGTAGAGAAAACATATGATATAGTAAAACAAGCTTGATTTAGTAAATAAGCTTGATTTATTGGGATTAAGGAATGAGGTGTTTTTGGGTTGTATGGGGATCCTAAGGACATTTATAAGCAAGCAAAATTAAGCATGGGACACATTTGCAGGAGGCTGGTGATTTCTGTGGTGCTGTGGTGGGAGGCTGATGCCAAGAATTAAGCAGGAGGGGTTATTGCTTTTCACATGTTATAAATGAACCAATTAATTATACACATTATTAGATGTCATGGTGTATGCAATCCATATATGATATAATAGAAGTTGACTTGATGAAAATCTGTTAAATGTAACATTGGAATTTTGGAGAAAGCTTTATCAAGTTAAATAACCAAAATATAGAAGAAGCAAAAGACAAAATAAAATGTGAATACGGTATGACAAGAAAAGTGATCTCCCATCAAAAATTGTTCCCAGAGATACTCAATCTGATAAACATTACTGTTTTGGTTCATTATGCTGAAAAATGAGAGTTAAAATGCTATAGAATGAAGTGCAGGCATGCTTCATGATTGTTGTATGATTGCCAAATACTTTTCTTCACTCAACTATTGCTTGACAATTAATCCTCAATGCAACTTTTCTGGTTGAATGGTTCATATCTTAAGTACTGACGGAAACACTTGACCTTCTAAGACTTTTTCTCCACTTTGAAGTGACTGGTGAGATAAGACTGAATGTTTCTGTAAATTTGGGCTCCACAGTCTGAGCCCCCTGATTCAATACCCAATAAAATAGATGAGTAAACTTGAAGAAAAATCTGCATGAATATTGACTGCTAATAGAACCAATTACTGTATACACCAATTATTCTCGTTTATGATCCTGTCTCAAAATCCTAGACATATGATGTTCACTGGAAAAGATGTCCTATAGAAATTTTCCCCTTTTCGGCCAAATATGTTCATACTTGTTAATGGATGAAAGTTACTTAAGCTTTTGGTTACTGCTGCAGTAGATAAATTGGTGCCAGTAAATTTCATGAATTCAATTGTAGTAGTCACCTTCATTTGGACAACCATTCATCAACCATTGAAATTTTGGGACCATCTTAAATCTCTGCAAAAGTTTAGACAACTGGTTATTCAAGAATGTTCAGATAGCCTAGACAATATATTCAGCAACATATTGAATATCTGATTATATATATTGATTGACTTATATGGCAAAGTGTTCATGATAGCAGGTATACAATAAATGCCTCACTTGCTGAGCTTGCTACTCTTTTCTTCACTTCTTTTCCGAATGAGTGACTGTCCTATTAGCTTGTGAATTTATGCTTAATTTTGATATTTGCATTGATATTTATGTTCAACTAGAAGAAACTGATTTGAGAAATTTCACTCCTAATTTTGTCTTTAGGGACACAAGGAATGGATAAACGAAGTTAATGTTCTTGGGGTGGTTGAACATCCAAATCTTGTCAAACTTATTGGCTACTGTGCAGAAGATGATGAAAGAGGAATCCAACGTCTTCTTGTATATGAATTTATGCCTAATAGGAGTGTGGAGAATCATTTGTCAACTCAATCCGCTACACCTCTTTCATGGGCCACGAGACTTAGGATAGCTCTTGATACTGCTCGTGGTCTGACATACCTGCATGAAGAAGTAGATTTCCAGGTATTTTATGTTTCTTTTTGTCAGTTTGCTTTACCTAGATCATAGGCAGTGCTTTTAATGTTATCGAGAAATTGTGGATATCTTGTCTAACGGTGTAATAAAGTCAAGATTGATCAAGCTGGGTATGATCAAAATGAGCTTGAAATTATTTCAAGCCTGAATTTTGAGGTCAAGTCATTTATTCTATCATTTTATCAAGCCTAATTCAAGAATGGAGCCAAACATGAGCCTAATTGATCAGCTAGAACTTGAAATCAAGCTTATATTAAGCTTGAATCAAGCTTGGTTCAAGCTTGAACAAATGTCTAACTTATTTAAATAACTAAATTTAGAGAAAAAACCTTAATCATAAAGCATGTCTAGAAAATCTGCTAAGTGTAAAAAGAAATATTTTATCACTCCATATAAATAATACAACACCAGCACATATATAAAATTTTGAGCCTGTGAATCAAGTTCAAGCTTGGTTCAATTAAATATGAACCATGCTAGATTCACGCTTAATTCAAGCTGATGTTTTGCAGAGCTTGAGCTTCTCAGATCAATTGACAGCCCTATCTTAGTCAATACCTCAATCTTCACAGAATATGCTTATTAATTTTCTAGCTGCTTGAAGAAAATTCAGACCCAAAAGTTCTATAGGTCCTACTTGATATCAAATCACCAATTCTAGATTCAACATTTCATTATTAGATATTTCAATCCATTCATTGTGTACTACTTCGGAATTGGGATACATGTGTGAGAGCCATGTTGCATGGGGACATTTGAAATCACTGATAAGATTGAAATGATCAATCGCTACCATTATGACAATCTTTTACAGTATCTCAACAACTACCTTGTCTTGTGCATGGATTGTTTACTGACAAGTTAGAAGTGTTAGATAATGTCACAATCTCTCCTACTTATGCTATTTATATTTGGATATATTATTGCATCTTCACACATCCTCCCTCCTGTTTTGCATCCGGTACATTTTTTTAAAAAAAATATTATTTGGCTTATTCATTGCAAATGACATAATTCTAGGTATTGTTTCTAGAAGTAAGATCTCTAAATCATGTCAAACACCTAGCTTATTTGTTAATCCCTTGATTTGTTGCTGGCCACCTGTTAATATAGGATTTACGTGGAATAAATGGAATCTAATTTTGGGTGCTAGAGTTGGTGCGGCACTTGAGTAAAATATTTGGGCTCCCAAGATCAACCGCCTATTTTCAAAGATATATAAACCAAACTGAGTACTTTAATTTCATTACGTATTCTTCTCTTGGTCACTTTTTTTCCCTGTCCTCTTTATCCTTCCAACTTCTTTAGAAGAGATCTCAACTCCCAACACTTTCTTCCATCTTAAAGCTCTCCTCAACATCAAGGTTCATGCTCCTTTTCCTTTATAATTTATCCATATATGCCAAGTATATATTGTCTCTGTTAGGATATATTTCATATTGCATATTCTTTCCATGTATAGTGGAGGTTTTTATGGTATTATTTGTTATATTATTGCTGGCCTATGTTGCTATATATTTGTTGTATTATTGCTGTTGCTGGCCTATATTGCCATATATGAACATCCTGTACTCTATATATATTGGTCAATGAAATCTTAAAGGGTAAGCTCATTTGCCTCTCTTTCATGGTATGAGAGCAGGAACCCTAACTAGGGATATTGATCCATAGCCACCAACCACCAAAACCTCACCTTCCTCCTAGGTGACCACCCCTCTTTGTTGCCGTTCAGTCTTCCCTGGTGCCGCTCAATTTTCTTGATCTTCTCTGGTTCCACTTGGCCTTTCCTGATGCCGCTCGGTCTCTCCTTGAGCCGCTAGCTTTTTCCTGCTGCTACTTATTTTTTCTGATCTTCCCTAGTGCCACTAGCCTTCCCTGGTGCTGCTCGGCTTCTCTTGGAAAGTGATCTTTATTGTCTTCCCTAGTGCCGTTCGTTTTTTTGGTCTTTCCTGGTGCCGCTGGACTTCCCTAATGCTGCTCGGCTTCTCTTGCTGTCGCTCAGTTTTCCTGATCTTTCCTGGTTCCGCTTGGCCTTCCTTGGTGCCGCTTGATCTCTCCTTGAGCTGTTGGTTTTTTTTCTGTTGCTGCTCCTTTTTTTTGGTCTTCCCTGGTGCTGCTTGGCTTCTCTTGAGAAGTGATCTTTGTTGGTAACTTCTGATCTCATCTCTTTCTCTTCCGATGGTGCTTTCTTTTAATGGCAAACATGTCTTCCTTTACCACAACGCTACCGATTATTAACATCAAAACTCTTGTACCATTAGATCATATAGATTCTACATATTTAGTGTGGAAACAAGTTTTCTAAATGTCTTAGAGAGTTTTGGTGTTACTTCGCATGTGGATGGGATCAGTATTATCCCTCTTCAGATTATTGAAACAACCGATAAGAAGATAATTGTGAATCCAAAGTATTTAGTATGGAAGAAGGTAGATACCACCATACTTTTCTGGATTAATGCTATTCTTTCTCTTAGCATACTGTAGATGGTCATATCCAGTTTACCCAAAATAACCCATGATGCATGAAAAATCATTGAGGCATACTTTCTTGACAAGACTGTCTCTACAGCATTTTTTCTGAAATCTGAGTTACGAAGCATCAAGAAAGGATCAATGGGTATGAGTGAATATATGCAAAAAATTAAATCCATAGGGGATGCCCTCCAGATAATTGGTCAAGCCTAGTCGGATCACAATTTGGTCATGACTGTTCTTCTGGGACTACCAGAGGAATATAAAGGATTTGTAAGTGCATTAAACACACACGGGATAAAACCTACTTTTGAGCAACTTCGATCACTTCTAATGCAAGAAAAAACAGAAGTTCAACGCCGTGCTGGATTGACGACAGCACTTGCTCCTTCCACCATTGAAGGAGAAGCCCTTTATGCAAGTTACGGTCAAGGTCATCGTGGTGGATGCAGGGATAGTTTTTGTGAAGGCCGAGGACAGCGTGGCAGACACAATTCAAATCCTGATCGTGGACATAATAGAGCATACACACATCCTCAGTCCTTTTTTCACCCTAATCAACCTAACCAACAACCCCATGTTCCATGATTTGGCACATAATGCTAGATATATGGAGAATTTTATCATTCTGCTCTTCAGTGCAGGCAACGCTTCAACCATGCTTTCACCGTAAATGATATTCCTCAGACCTTCGCTGCTATGAGCCTTCAAGAGCATGGTGAGGAAGTTTGGTATCTAGATACTGGAGCATCTAATGATATGACTGCTAATCTTGGTATTCTCTTTCTCTAAACCTTATAATGGGCATAAAAAATTCTAGTTAGTAATGAAAATTTGCTTAATATTACTCAGATTGGTAAAATACAGTTGAGTACTCTTTCCAACTCCTTTGCTCTCAAAAATGTTCTTATTGTTCCTTTATCAAAAGAATTTACTTTATGTTCATCAATTTTGCCATGATAATGTTCTCATTTTGAATTTAATCTTTCGATTTTTCTGTAAAGGATCTGAAAATGGGAAGGAGCTTCTCAGATGCTGTAGTTTGGGAACTTTATTCTATCCAATTTCTTTTAGAGTTGCAAGTGTAGGGAATAAGTAACGATCGGTTTTTGTTGCATCGAGATTTAGTGGAGATATTTGGCATAGACGGTTAGGTCATCCTAGTCTTGCTTTCTTTAAAAATTTATTAAAGAAATAAGTTATTCTTATGGTCATTTTGAACTCAAATTATCGGTTTGTAATGCATACAATACGGAAAACATATCAAACTTTCTTTCATGATTCTGAATCAAAATCTGCTTTCCTTTTCAACTTGTGCATTTAGATGTATGGCAGGCACCTGTTCCTCTATTTTGGATATAAATATTATGTCATATTATGGATGATTACTCCCGTTATTCTTGGATTTATCTTTAAAATTTAAACATGAGGTTTTTGGAAAACTATTAAAGTTTCAAGCAATGGTTGAAAATATTTATCATCGCAATATTAAAATTCTTCAATCTGACAATACTGAGGAGTATATAAATGAAAATTCTTTGCTCTATATTCATAGATTGGGGTTATTCAAAGATTCTGGTGTCCTCACACACTACAACAAAATGGTGTTGTCGAGAGAAAATATAGACATTTATCCAATGTTATTCTAAGTCTTCTTTTTCAAGCTTGCATGCCTCGCTTTTGGGCAGAGGCCCTACAAACTATCGTTTTTCTTGTAAATCGTACTCTGTTGTTTTGAACGAAAAATCGCCATATAATGCTTTGCATGGTTGTGTCCCTTCTGACTTGCAACTTATAAAAGTTTTTGGATGTTTGTGTTATCCTGATCTACAGGATATTGCCAAACATAAGCTCTCTCCTCGATCACTCCCTTGTGTATCCTTAGGACTCTCAGATAAGCATAAAGAGTTTCGTTGTCTATATCGAAGCACTAAAAAAATTTTCATTTCTAGGCATGTTTCCTTTGCTGAAATAGTTTTTCCATATCCCTATCTCTCTAAATTTTCTACATCTTACGTAACTAGTTTTATTGTTTCAAATTTTCACATGTTTCAAAATTTCTTTCTAATCCTCCTTTACTAGGTGAGAGTCCTACTATTGATGCACTCTCTTATTTCAATTTCACCCATATTTCTACTATTGATGGTCCTAGCACTTCTTGTATCGACTAATCCACTTTGTCTGTTTCACCAACCTCTGAATCATTAACTCATTTTACTGCCAACTTGAATCATGATGTCAAACAGATTAGAAATGAGAACCATACCATTGCTGTTAGTTAGAAAGAGCTCTGGGTCTACATCAGACGAACAACCTCTAGGGCTGTTACACCCATCACTACAACCGATCCTGCTCCTACACCTTCTGAACCTCCCCTTTCCACTCCACTTACTGCAGACCTACCAGTTTCACCATCTTCTTTATCTACTTCACCTATTACTCCTCCATCTTTCTGTACACACTCTATGCTCATCTGATCCATGACAAAAGATATGACTGAGTCTACCTCCTTCCTCGCTTCTAAGAGTTCTTCTCTTCCCAGCGAGCCCAACTCTTTTGCTGAGGCTTTTCAGGATGCAAGTTGGCATGCAGCTATGATCGAAGAATTTGATGCCTTATTGACTAACTTTACTTGAGATCTGGTTCCTCCTCCACCATCCATCAATCTCATTGGCTGCAATTGGATATACAAGATTAAGTAAAAGGCAGATGGTTCTCTTGAGCATCTCAAGGCTCCGCTTGTGACTCAAGGCTACAAACAGCAATAGGATATTGATTTTGTAAGAACTTTTTCATCGATTGTCAAGTCAACTACTATTTGTACTGTTATTTCTGTTGCTTTCTCCTCTGAATGGCTGCTTCGACAATTTGATGTGAAGAATGCCTTTCTTCGTAGTGCTCTCTGAAGAAGTCTATATGAAACAATCACCTGGCTTTGTGAATCCTTTTCCTCATCATGTCTGCTGCCTACGGAAAGCTATCTATGGACTCAACCAGGCATCTCGGGTTTAGTTTCAGCGCTTTACTTCCTTTCTTTCTGAGATTCGTTTTATTAGAAGTACTACAGATTCCTCTATGTTTATTTCTCACTTCTCTTCTGGCACTCTCGTTCTTCTCCTGTATGTTGATGATACCATTATTACTAGAAGCTCCTCTTGTTTAGAGACTCTTACAGGTATTTTACAATGAGAGTTTGTAATGAAGGACTTGGGATCTTTATATTATTTTTTGGATATTTAAGTCACTAGCTCACCATCTGGTCTTCATCTGACTCAATAGAAATACGTGCGTCAACTGTTTGAGCGTAAGGGTTTTCTCATAAGTAAGTCGGTTGCGACTCCTCTCTCTGAGTGCTCGTCTCTCGGCTTATGAAGGGCGTCTTCTTGTAGATCCCTTTATCTATCCTTAAATAGTTGGTGCTTTGCAATATCTTACTTTCACAAAATCTGACATCTCATATGCTGTTAAGACGGTTGCTCAATATCTTTATGCACCTCGCGAGACACATATGCAAGATGTTAAACATCTTCTCCGATACATTTACGAGACACTATCCTACGGTATTTCCATCTCCGCTGTCTGAATCCATCACTCGTTGCTTTTTCATATGCTGATTGGGCTGGTTGTCCAGATACACAGAAGTCCACTTCAGGATATTGCATATTTTTGGACATAATCTTATCTCGTGATCAACTAAGAAGCAATCTACCATTTCTTGCTCCAGTTCTGAAGCGGAGTATCGATCTATGACCTACACACTAGTCGAGACAGTTTGGATCCGTCGTCTACTTTGTGATCTTGGCGTCTCCTTATGACACTCTATTCGTATCTATTGTGATAATCTTAGCACAACATATCTTGCTGCAAATCCTGTTTTACATAGCTGTACGAAGCATATTGGACTTGATCACCAAATCTTTGTCCACTTCTCAGTTTTCAATTTTGCGCACCAATCTTCGCCCTCTATGCCAAGGATGCTCAGCTTGCGGGGGGATGTTAGGATATATTTCGTACTGCATATTTCTTTCCATATATAGTGGAGGTTTTTATGATATTATTTGCTATATTTGTTGTTGTATTATTGTTGGCTTATGTTGCCATATATTTGCTGTATTATTACTGTTGCTGGCCTATGTTGTCATATATGAACATCCTATACTCTACATATATTGGTCAATGAAATCCTAGAGGGTAAGCTCTTTTGCCCCTCTATCAATCTCATTGGATGTTTAATCAAACGATATTATAAATATTTGGGCCAAGGTCTGCTGAACTAGAACCGGAACTGAAACCCATACTGGTTAGCTACCAATTCGGTATGGTACCAAACCAGTATCGTACCAACACATGGTACGGCAAGGCATGCCAGTTTTGAACCCGTTTGCAAATTTTCTTTTTCTTTCAGTTTTTTTTGGTTTAAAGATCTCTAATCATTTTTTTTGTTCTTAAATGATTTTAAGCCCAAATTAGTATTTGTTGATGTTATTTGATATTTCTATTACTCTGGTACATCCTTAATTATACTTTTTGACAGATATGAGCGATCATTTTGTGTTAACGTGCCATTGTTTAGAATTTAACAAAAGAGATGCCCGATATGGATCTCAAATCTTGGAAGGTAGAAGCCAGCGGTGGTGGTAGTGGATTTGTGAAAGGTAAAAACCAAAGGAGATGCACTCATTTTGGTTTCAGCTTCAGAGAGCATCGTTGTTTTAACTTTCCATGATATGGTGGATTTCTTGTTTAGTTATCCGCCCTCGGATCGGAATCTTGACTCCGCTCCATGCAAAAGATAAGGGTAATAATCATGCATGATGTGGATCTAAGCTTGACATGATGCTTTGCTCTAGGGACAGCTTTATAAGGACTAGATATTATTGAACCTAAGATTCTCAAATCAATTAATAAAATACAAAACGTAAATAATACAATCACTTGCATGTATTTAACGTATGCATATCGAGATCTAAAATCTCATCGAGTGCCGATGTCACTCATAAATGTCCGGATATATGCATAATCAGGATGCACGTCGGTCTATCTCTCTAATCAAGCGGCATTATAATCCTATACTGAGTATACTCTCATCCCATAAGATATGCATGCTAAATTATAACTAGTCTCAGATATCTCATTAAAGTTCTGGCTCTGAGAGGTGCCTCCAGCTGATAGTACAGTTGTGGAGAAGTTCATCCGAATATAGCAGCAGTAAAATCCGATCCATAAAATATTTTGAGTTGCATAGGGTAGTAGCCACTGGAAGTTGATGTCTTGGATGCACCATACCCATATCCATATAGATCATAAGCTATCTATGGCTGTAGATAATAGGATCTTAAATATGAGGATGAATCTCATACATCCATGGATCCTACTCTACGTGTGAGGTCATCTACAGCTGCATTGTATTTTGAATAACCTCGGAGAGCCCATCGTCTATATATAATCGTATTCTCGCAGACTCTACTAGCTTGTGCACTATGGTCCCTATCCTATGCCGCATGCGTATACTGGGATTTGTCGATGAATCAAAGACCATCCTATAGCTACGTCTCATAAACGGTGGTCTCTTGTCCTTCACTCCCTCCGTGGCTACCAGATCCATAACTATCAGAATTGTCATCATTGCTCTCCTTGATCCTTGAATCTGAGTGAACTGACTCCACTCTCTCCATCAAGATTGCAACTATCTTTTCTTTATCTTTATGCTGAGCAACTACCTATCCTTCCCTTGTGCCCCACTCTGGCTAGCTATGCTCGAAGGATGGATGTCATCTTATTGTCTAAGATAGCCGAAGAGCATGTTGGCCTCATCTAAACATCTCTCGATCAGATCTCTAGAAAGATGTCTCGAATTTGGAGTCACATGATGATTAACTCCCCAGTGATCCCTCTGGTTATGGCTGATCAGTTGGAAGCTTGCGTAGAATATTGCTGCTTGCCCATTGCGCAGCATCCATCTTATTCTCGCTAGCTACAAAATTGGTCGATTGTGGAGGCGATCTTGGCTCGTTAAGCTCCAGCTCTTACTATTGGCCCACAAGCCATCCGATTATTAGATCTTCATCATCATAACAAAGCATCCATCATCAAATCCGAGTACTTCAGCTCAACTTCCTCCTGAATGCATTTCAGCCTCAATCTCAGATTGTAGTGAAGATATACAAGATCGTTGAGGCATCTCTATGTTAGACGATTTCTCTGTTTACCGTAGATGAGGACAAAGGTCAACTAATTGCTCTTAACCACTTGAGAAAACTATCTAAAAGAGGATTTGAATGACAACTCGCTTCAAATTTCTTGCTAACAAATCAAAATATTAATTGTATTAATTATACATTTTTATTATTTCTAAATTAAAATATTTTTAAATTTAAAAATTTGAAAATTTAATTTGAGCTTAAGATCCATATAAAATTTTACCATGAATACTACATATATTTTTCTAAGCCTCTGGAAAATGTTCATTTAGTTTTAAGAAGCATATCTTTAATATATTGTCCTTTAATTACTACAATAAACAAGTAAACAGAATGTTTTTTTGAGAAAAGCAATAAAACAATATTTTAACTTGTACTTTTATTTTAGCTACTAATCCCAGTACATACAGCTACCAGTTTTTCTAAAATACTTAAATATTGTTTATTGTGTCAATGAACAGTAACAATATGCAGCCACCAGTTCTAAAGTACTTAAAGATTGTTTATTGTGTCAATGAGCAGTAACAGAACATGAACTTTGATGTTTAATTGCTTACCTCTAGCCTGCTTTTGTTGCTAATGATGATCATGCTGACCCCGTAAAAGGTTATCATTTACTCAAAATAATTTGTATGCACAGATAATTTTTCGAGATTTGAAAGCCTCCAACATTCTCTTGGATGAGCATTGGAATGCAAAATTGTCAGACTTTGGCTTGGCTAGACAAGGACCAGCAGAAGGGTTAACTCATGTTTCAACAGCAGTGAGTACAATACAAGCATCCATATGCCTCAGCATTGTTGCTTATCCAGCTAGTATTAGTCTCTCTTAGTAGCATCAGGCACTTCCTTCCAGCTGCTTTATTATGCTTACTATCAGAATATAAGCTTTTACGTATGAATGTTCATGATGGACGATGAGGGAACATTTTGAAAAGTTTTGATTGCAAAGTCTTGATTCAGGTCATCTAGATGATCAGATGCCTAGAATCCTACATGGCAACTCCTTTTCCTTAAGATGTTTCATGGACTATTATTCATTCATGAATTATAAAAATTTCTGAAATTTGTCTACATATGGTTCAAAGAAATTTCATATCAGTTGATAATATTTAGTATTTTTGGTGATGGGATAGGTTAGGATTTGATGTATGTGCTTGGTCATGTTTACTTAATTATTGTGATTTTCTAAAGTTAATTTTCAACATAAAGGTTTGTTAAAAGAAATATAGATTATAATGTTATTTTAATATAATATGCAAATTGTCCAATCACATTTTCTCTTGCCTCCTTTTTGCAATTATTGCTATGTCTAAGTAATCCTTATAGGGTTCCAGTTGCATAATTCCTGCAATTCTCCCTATATACCTATAATTCCCTGGCCAAAAAATTGGCAACAAATTGAAGGGCTGCCATTAGGTTGAGAGCCACCTGTAAAATATACTCAAACTATGGTGGATTGTACCTTGATTTATAAATGACACCAAATGGTGGTATTTTTATGGGTTAGATATAGTAACTTGGCATTTTTGCACAATTGCCAGGACATCAGGTGATGCCCAAGTGGATCAACACCTCCCCAGGTTTATGCATAGACAATCCTGCCTAGATGAGCTGCTTCTAAATGATAGGTCCTCGAAGAATCTGCCTGGAATATCATAGCATCTCAGGATGTGATTACAGCAACCATGGTCAAGGTAATATTGTTTCACAAGTCAGCAACTTACCATTGACCAATTCAAAGAAGAAACAAGAAACAATGTTTACAAGTTGACAGGAAGTATAAAATGAGAGAACATAGAGCAGACAAGATAGTTAAGGATGCCAATAGGTGAGGTCAGGACAAAGCATATCCATTATGTGAATGGTTGACCTGATGATGCAGTGCAAAGCAATAAAAAATTAGTCCTATGGGTTCCCTGTTGACCCCTCAGAGGTAGTGAAGTGGCGTGGTACAGTAGCCTTCAAATGGGAATAGAGCATTTGACAATGATCACTCAAAAACATCTGGAAAACATATTTAAAAACTCTTCCGACATAATCATAAGCACAGTTATTTTCAGGGGAATTTGATCAGTAGTTAACATGAATGATGATCACAAGTTGGAAACCAAAATCTGTCAATTAGGATTTCCCACTTCTTTCCTGGTAGTCTCCAATTTAATATTTTCATCTATATGTAGGAAATTGCTGTGTCAATGGTTGTAATCTATACTAACAACATATCAGCTGGAAGATTCTGGCTGCATAGCCAGTGAGCCCAAAATAAACCTCCCAAGGAAGGTTTCAGTTGTAAAAGTTTTAGCAAATGATGATTGATACTGTGCTTTGATTAGAAGACATGGTAATACAGGTTTCTTCATCTATTTTCAGCGTTCATGTTGCATATTAGTCTTGCACCAAGAGAGCCTTTTGAGAATGTGTTTATTGCATTTCTGTGGTGATTAAATTTTTTTTTTTTTTTTTGTATTGTATTGTATTTCT